>JASANB010002482.1:0-100529 GCA_030248155.1 Sabatieria punctata | reverse complement strand
TGTTTAAAACATACCAAGAAACAAGAGATTTTCGTAAGATTTAGGATTTAGGAAAGACTTACTCGCGATTCTCGGGTCGTAGCCCTAAATCGTTCATACCGAACTGTATCAAATTGATAGTGCTACAACTTTAATAAATAAAAAACCGGTGTAGGTGGTTCCAGCCCAGCTAGGGGGCCAAAGGGGGGGTGGAAAAATTTTTTCCTCAAAAATTATTTTGGACCAAAAATTCTGAAACTATTCTAAACGTTGCCTAACTAAAACCACCAATTTTTAGGTTTCAACTCTTATGTAAGCTAGAGATTCAACACTGAAGATCTGTATGCAGCAAAACCACAGAATTTTGCATGATTTTTGGCATTCAGAAGCGAATTTCTCATAAACCACGGGTCATAGCCATGTATGGCTTACACGAAACTGTAGCAAATTGATAGCGCTACAAAATTATTAGATAAAGTCATCCTAGGGGTGCACAGCTCTTTTCGATAAAGTTAGATTTTCAACTTGACATACCGTAGTCATATTTTTAAAGGGGAAGGGAATTACTCGATCGAATCAGAGGCTGATTCTTAATTAACCTCAGAATGCATTTCAGATGCGTTTTACAGTCTGATTTTTCGAAATTTTCTCTTAAAAATGGCTCTTCAAAGATTTACACTTCCTTTTGGCGGGTTTGAAAATCTTGGGTATATCGTTGCTTTTTTACTCTGTTTTATATTTGACCTATCTAATTTGACATTAATTCAGCTGTTATAACCTGCAACTTACCAATTCCGGTGTTGGCTGACCTTGCTTCATTTCTGCTTCCTCTTCATCTTCAGGATTTGTCAGATCTGGAAAATTCAAAACAGCTTCTTCGACTGTGGCTGCTAGCTTGCGAGGGTCGTAGGTAAAGTAGTCCTGCGAGTTTGGAATGCGAGCACCGTGACACTGAAACCGTTTTCCGATTGAAATGGACAGCAACAAACAGCTATCGCTCCTCACAGATCCACTCCCTGCTTCATACATGTAACAGGTCCCGGCAGACTCGGAGGAGGGGGAGGGGGAGGGGGGTTTCCGTCAGGTGGGGGGTCGAGGGGGGTTTCGCTACTACTGGAGCTGCTACTAGTACTTGCAGCTTTGGGTCGGGGGTCCCTAAACTTCTCTTGGGGGTACCTCTCAACCCCCTAGTGCATGTATGCCCTGCTTGTATGAAAGAAAATTTTCAAAAATTTTCCACGTTTGTTTGTTTTTCTCCGTAGATTGAAAACAACAGATTAAAAACAAAAGTTATAAGAGATAATGCACCTTGCCTTGCTTCTAGATTGTGAAACTTTAACAACAAGTCGTGACGCGGATTACGTACGTACTTTAGGCGGTTTCCTGTTTGGTGGGGGCGATCGCGTGGTACTGAACGTCATCCAAGATTCCTCACTGCTACTTGTGTGACGGCCACCGCTTGCGATCCGTACGCTTCCTAGAAAATAAGACGTTCAATTTGCACCTCTATTTCAGCACAGTAAATAGGTAAAAGTACCAACAACAACGACGCACGTAAGCGTCCAAAGCAGAGATGTGTTCATGTCGTCTAAAGACGGCAAATAACTGCGTCAACCGAAAATTTGCGCGTCAGATGGCGCACCACTATTTATACAGTGGCGCTGTCATCGAAAACTGGTTTATCTCTGCAATTTTATTATGTTTTCTTTCGGTATCCGGTGGGTTAAAGCGTGGGCGTGACTTTCGGGCCTTCGTAGGCTGCTAATAATAAACGGAGCGTGTAGTGTAGAGGACAGCCGTCGACCGAGACCGGTGCACTTGACAGTTCGGATATCAGCGGTCGGGCCAATTATTTCCGGACCGGCTCAATTAAGCTCTGAGATTGAGCGAAAAGAAAGAACGAGACACGCAACCAATGGCCGCAGCCGTAATCGGCCCCACCGACCGACCACACGCAAATCGTTAGCTCCGCTTGTGCTGTTTGTGCACCTCTCCGCTTACCGCCATGTCTGGTCAGCTCGTTTGCCCACACATACGTACTGTACGTACCAACCAGGTTATGTTTAGGTTTGTCGCAGGAAATCAAGGGACGTGAAGCCGAGTTTATGAAGGCGTTCAACTCCGGAAACGCTGCCGGAGCGGCCGAATTCTACGATCCTGATGGCTTCTTCATGCCGCATGGCAGAGACCCTGTCACCGGTCGTGGAGGTAAACGGAAGTGATTTTTAAGGAAAACGGGGGAACACTTTTTTGCACTTAACTTGTTTCTAAATGGCTAAAAGCTTAAATTTGAAAACCACAGCGAGACATTGAAAAACTGACGCATGTCACACATTTCCTAAGCACAGTTGATTGCAGGCATCGAAGCCTACTTTCGGCAAGATATGGCCGAAGGAGTGAAAAGTGTGCAAATAATTACCGAAGAAGTGAATGGAGCCGGCGACTGGGCGTTCGAACGCGGAAGTTACAAGCTGGACGGAACGCGCGGTCAGGAAACTGGAGCGTAAGTTGCCATCGGCCGGTCCCCGACTGAATTTCATTCAGCTACGTACAGTCCGTAGGTTTAATTGCGTTGGAATTGATAAATGCGCTGTGGTTTTCGGCTCGTAAAAGTAGAACGAGCTAGTTGAACGGGCGACACTGATTTATTGCAGCTATTTGTTGGTGTGGAAAAAGGTGGGAGGAAAATGGCTCATCCATAACGACTGCTTCAACGTGATAAAACCGGCCCAGGGCTGAATATTCGCGTCGACCACTGCCCGACTTTTAAAAGTCCGATAGGTTTTGTGTCACGTATTTTCTCTCTGCCATTTACAACCTACGTATGCATCTTTTGTGTTGTTCACCTGCGCTCTAAGCACCCACTGTGACGTGTCCGTTCTGTTCCAGTTAAACGTATCGTGGAGTTATTGTGCAATCGGACGTTGCAATAAAAGCGTTTAGAATTAGCTGTCTTTGGTCCTTGACAGGCAAGCTACTAACGTACATACAAAGCTACACTAAGACAAAGTGTATATACATGCAAGACCCGTAACAATAGCACGCAAACAAACGTAAGTACGAATCGAACGGAGAGGTCACTACCCAAAAATCAATATAGCTTCAACTTATCTACAGGTAAAAGGTAACCCGCTAATGGGTAGTGGCCCATAAGGAATGACAGTGCTAATACATAACCCTCTCGAAATTACCACACTAAGTTTCAAGCACAAAAATTATGTTCGCTTTAGATCAGAGTGCAGGTAGGTAATTTCGAGAAGATCTAATAAACGACAGATCAGTTGTGACCTGAAAACTCAGAGAGATAGAGAGAGAGCTAAACTAGAAATAAACGGTGGACGGATTTCTGGAAGACCTGGAGGAGTCGACAGCAGCAGCAGTTCTGGGCTGATGATTGGAAGTGATGAGTTGAGATCCGGAGAAGGTGATGGTGTCGGTCGGCAGTTCGGGGGCAAAGTAACCCGAACTGGCATACGAAACGCTGATGCCTCTGTCGGCCGTCTGGTTAGCGCCATTTTCACGCGGCTGCAGCGGCGACTAAATATCTGTCAATGTTATACAGGAAAATTACTCACAAATACACCGTAGTGCGTACTACAGTCAGGCACTTAACGCCGCTTATGGTACCGACACCATATAAGGTGCCTAGGAACCGGTACCATATGGCGCCGACTACCCTAGGTACCGGTACCATGTACCGGCTCCTTATATGGTGTCGGTACCATAAACGCGTTAAGTGCCTGACTGTACAAAACACCCATGTACCTCGCTGCCATGCGGACTGCCATTGCTGGCAGGGTCACTGTAATGAGGATCGATCGCCACTCTGTCACCGTTGACAAGAATGCTACTGTGTCGCTGAGTCGGTAGCTTGCCGTACCTGCAAGTAAGTCAATTCGAAGCCGATTTCAGCTAGACAAGCAAAACCTCTGCTCCAAAGAGCTGTTGACTCTAGGCGTCGGCGGCACAAAACTTTCGTTTGCGAACGGTTTCTTCCCCCGCTGTATCTGAGGCGCCCACGGACTGCCTCTCCAGCGCGACCTTTTCCTGCGATTGCGGCTGCAACAGTAACAGCGTCTTTGGCTTAGACACATACGTACTGTAGTGTACGTCATCAATGTTTTGTGGAAACGGCGCCCATAAGACTTCCACTAACTCAGTTCGTATGTATTCATGCAGAATTTGGCATAGAATTGTAGCCAAAGCTATTAGGTCAAGACAAAAACACGTATAGCTCCACTCTAGTAACGAAAAAACAACTCTTAAACGAACAAAAGCCATTTTGCAATTTTTATCGTAGCTGCGCGCTTACAAATCGTACCGCACTTAAGCTGCTCTAATACAACCTAGCAGTGTGGACTTTTCGATGGTGATACAGTCATGTCTCGTTAATCCGGACCTCGTTAATCCGGATATTCGGCTTCCGGACAAGATTAGGCCAGGTCCCAATTTTCCCCCATGTTATATGACTCGTTAATCCGGACAGAAGATTTGGGGACCCAACATCGAAATTTGTACGGTAAAGTGATTATATTAATCCGGATTTGGTTAATTTGGACAAAATCCATGCGCAGTTTTTCAATTCAGGTTTGAATTTTCAATTGAATAATGCTTTTCCTTGAGTCAGAATGTGATTATTTTTGTCTTTTAGGAGCTATAATCAGCTGAAATAAGTTTTTGGGGTTTAATTAGTAGGTACAGCTGCATAATCTGATATGCAACCAACAAAAAGCTGTCATTTAGACCTTTGACCTGAAAAATTTTGGCTTTGATTCGTTAATCCGGAAATTCGCTAATCCGGACAAAATTGGCCGGTCCCAACTTGTCCGAATTAACGAGACATGACTGTAAATGCGCAATGAGTTTTCCTATTCAGCGCATATAGTTTGGTTAAAAATTTTGGACGGTTTTTTCAATGGCCACGTACGTACTGTATGCAGATGCAGAACTTACACCAATCTCCAGATGCAGACCATCAGCACGACACAAGCAATGGCCAGTAAGACTAGGACAACGGCCAGAACCAGCACCAGGACGGTGGCTCGCCGGTCCGACGGCAACGAGGCCAGGATAAGTTTGCGAGCGCCGACGCTCAGCTCTACTTTGACCGTTGCGTGCGCTCGCCGACTCGGCAATCCCGAATCCTCAGCCACCACCACCAACTCGTACGTTCGATTGACCAGCAGAGTCGGACTGGTCATGTGAATCGCCCCTTTACTGTCGATGGTAAACAGGCTGCAGAAAGTAAGAAATAGTGTACTATGAAGGATGAGCCATTTATCTACATATTCCCGGTTTCGTCTCGTTGTAACTTTTGTGTTGGTCAATCAATTTCGCTAGAATTTCTAACACAACGTGCAGAAACGGTCAGAATTCTTACTCTCAAAAACTTAGCTATGTCTGTCACTTCAACCACTGCACTTCCACACGTTCAGTTTGACGGCGGACACATAGAAGTGCATAACTAGCGGTTGAAGTGACAGATTTCGCAAAGTTTTTGTGAGTAAAAATTCTGAGGATTTGTGCATGTCGTGTTAAAGATTTCAGATCAATTGATTAACGAACACAAAAGTTAGAGCGAGACGAAACTGGGAATAGATAAATAGCCCATCCTGTATGTCGAATTAGTGTATCTGTTTTGATACCTGCACTGTTAAAGATAAAAGATAAAGAATAGATAATAGATAACTAAACTCACTCATTGAAGTTGAGTAGACGGTAGAGCAGTTCATCGTTAACGTCTCTGTCCACTGCCCTCACGTCTCCTACGTAGGTGCTCCTGCCGTCGGGGTAAAAGACGTAAACGAGCTGGTCGAATTCGGGAGCGTGGTCGTTGGCATTCAGCACCATTATCTGGACGTCCGCTTCTGCCCACTGAAAGTATAAATACAATCAATAGTAGAGTAAGAAAGGAACACAGACACAGCTCAGCAGACCACCCATTCCCTTAAGAACAAATGTTTGCTGTTTAGGCGCAAACTGAGCAAAAATGTGTACGCCTCATAAAAAGGTTCCTGCTTAAACTGAGTCCTTCGATGGTTTACGTTCAATTGGTCGCCATCGATTGGTCGCCGTTTGACTGGTCGCGATTGATTGGTCGCCATTTGAATTGGTCGCGGGCTTAATTGGTCGCCAGTTCAACTGGTCGCCGGCTTAATTGGTCGCCGTTTGATTGGTCGTCTATTTAATTGGTCGTCATTCCACTGGTCGCCACTTTCTTTGTAATTTTAAAACTTCTAACAAAAACTGGTGCACCAATACACCAGCCTAAGAACGCTACAAAATCTAATAGCCAGCACTTATTTGTAGTTTTAGAGAAGAAGGCCTGTTTTAGCGTAGGTTTTTTCGCCACAATTTATTTGGTGGAATTAGCGCATAAAACTGTTCGATTTTGATTAACGAACTTGGAGTTTCAAGCGGTCAACGCTTATACTTCACACGCAAGACAAGATAAGTGCAGCAGGACACTCAAATTATGTGGAAGTGGCTTCCTGTGAGGCCGTGGCCAGACCTTCAACTGCGTGCGAGCGCGTGCTGCTGCGCGTGAACGAGCACGTTATAGTAAGTATATACATGTAGAACAGCCCGCCTCCCGTAAAGAGCACATTTTAATTCGCTCATTTTGTTTGGCCAACTCATGCCTAACTCCTCGTAAAACAGCTTTGGCAGGGCCTTGGCCTTTGCAGAAAAAGTTACAAAGAGTTTTCGGAAAAAACGGAGTGGCATTTTGCGGAAATTACCTAGTTTTCAGTGAATAGGGGCCGTGCAAAAATGACGTCATCGATTTTTGGCCGTTTTTCTACCCCCTCCCCCTTGCCATTGGTTGTCATCATTTTCCAACCCCCTCTCAAATAGAAAAAATGACGTCACTGTTTTCCAACCCCCCGAATTTGCAAAAATGCCTCCATTCAAATGAGCAAGTTTTGGGACAATAGTTTTTAGATTCGTCTAGTTATTTTCCCGTATTTTGAACTGTTTGTTTTTAGAAGATTTTTTCGCTATTTTTAAGAAAATCAACTAATCTATCACAATTCTTGTGAAACTTGACATCGGTTGTCATCATTGGCAAACCCCCTACCCCTAGCCCTAACTGATGACGCCATTTATTAACAGAACCATATCTTGCTAACCAGCTACGATCTGGCATGGCGCATATCATACCAACTCGTACATAAAGCAGCGACCAATCGAATGGCGCGACCAGTTAAATAGGCGACCAATCAAATGGCGACCAATCAAACCGGCGACCAGTTAAACTGGCGACCAATTAAGTTCGCGACCAATTGAAGTGGCGACCAATCGATCGCGACTAATCGAATGGGGACCAATCGACCGCGACCAATTGATAGGTAATCCCTTCGATTGATATAAAGGCGTTTCCACATGATGGTACCAAAGCCAAATGGGAATGTTAGTTTTAGACTTGCCCTAGTGCCATCTGACGCCTGCACAGTCAATCTGTAGACGCTGCGTTTCTCGTAGTCCAACGGAGACGACAGGATCAAATCCCCGGACGACTGGTCGATCGAGAATTCAGGAAACCGACTATCGTTTTTGACCGAATAATAAAGCACCGTATGCTGAAACAGTTACCGTTAGCAATGAGCAATCACACCTACGCTACACACTCTATTCCATCCAACAGCTACGCATAGTTGGTCGATATGTACGATAATGTGCAGTCTACAGTAGCAAACTGTACGTAACATACATACAGTACGTACTTACAGATTACTTACACTTGTAGTTAGACCATCAAACATCTGACCACATACGTACGTACGCACTGTTCTAGGTACGGGTACCTTTTATGGCATCACTTCGCTAAAGCCCCAAAGGATATACGTACTGTACAGTACGTTTGATCCAGAAATCCGTGACTGTAATACTCTACAGTGAGCCCTACAGCAAAACGAAAGCACTTGCCTGATCAGGGTCGCTGGCGTGAAGACTCAAAAATTTCGTTCCCACCGGTAACGTTTCAGCCACTTCCACTGTGTAAGTTTTCTTCGAAAATCGAGGCACATTGGCGTTTTCGCCGGTCACCAACACACGCAGACTGGCCTGACTGCGTCGCTCCGGTCGGTCGCGTTGGAAGGCCTGAACGAATTTCACTTAAACTTGCTTTTAGAATAGATGGTAGAAAACCGCAACGGATAACCTCAACGAGCAAAATGAAGCGCTGACCCGACAAGAACTCCCCTTGAGCGAATACTTCGCCAGTTTGCGCCGACACGGCAAATTTATCCACATCCTCTGTAACAGCCGCTCTTTAACTAAGTCTGTCTGTCTGTCTGTCTGTCTGTCTGTCTGTCTGTCTGTCTGTCTGTCTGTCTGTCTGTCTGTCTGTCTGTCTGTCTGTCTGTCTGTCTGTCTGTCTGTCTGTCTGTCTGTCTGTCTGTCTGTCTGTCTGTCTGTCTGTCTGTCTGTCTGTCTGTCTGTCTGTCAGACTACAAGTACAAAATCGCTCATAGAAGCGCTAATTTCGGCTAAAATATACTAAAGTTAGCGATATTTGGCTAGAGATTCTTAAAAAGATTGCCGATTGTAAAAGCAAACCACCACCTGTTAAAAGTTGGTTTGTTTAAACCGACAATCAGGTTGATTAACTGATTCTTGCTGAATTTACCGAGAAAAACTAGACAAACTAACCTCCAACAAGACCGTACAATACTGCAGCGTCGAGGGTGTCGCCGTCTCTGGCGTGAACTGGACTGGGTTGAACGGTCAACGACGTGTTCTAAAACAGCAGAAGGTCATAAAAATAATAAAACACAACAAAACAGCTAACATACAGTATGTAGGCCAGCCTCTACCACAGTACTGTATGAAGGCAGGTCGAAAACAGGATTCAAGTCATCTGTGTCCAGCACTTTCACTCTTACTAGAGTTGTGGCTGTTTTCTGAGGAGTTCCTTGGTCCTGAACTCAGCCTATCAGACAGAAAAACAGCTATCGGTCAAGACCAACCTAACCTCGGCTTTAACGGTTACTGAGAAATTGGCCAACTTCTCGTAGTCAATCCGATCGCGCACAGTCACGATTCCTGACCATCGGTCCGGTATCTCTACTAATTGCTGAAACATTCTTACCTTACTGTGCTGATACGTACGGTACTTTTCATGCAATTTGTGGCACGTGTGTGGTCAATCAATCAATCAATCAATCAATCAATCAATCAATCAATCAATCAATCAATCAATCAATCAATCAATCAATCAATCAATCAACAGACCCCGCTTTAGGTCGGTGTGTGTATGCTCCTCCTTCACGAATAGAAATAGATGTCCTGGACCTGTACCCTATACCGACTTTTTTCTAGAACCAATTTTTAGCAAATTTTCCGACACTAAAATTTGCCGTGTAAAACAGCGATTTTTTGCTCCATTTGAGTACGAATTCACCGCTTCTGCCCAAAATTACAGTTTTTAGCGATTTTAGTGCTCAATCTCCTCCGGCGGCGACCTGTTGGACCTTTTTCACGGATGATGGGCAAAATTTAGGAATAGAAAAGCATACGCACAAGTCATATAATTGACTGAGACCATAAGAGGTCGAGTTGAATAGTTGCGCGTAAACGGAACGTAGGAAGTGAGAGACTCACAGAAAACTGGCCGTCGGGAACAATCGAGTAACTGATTTGATTATTGGGTCCATTCTGATCTTTATCGGTTGCCCTGAGTTCTGTCAAAATGGCCGTTCCAATTGGAAGCTCCTAAAAATTTACTTTTTCACTAAAAAAGTAACGCTCGTATTCACAAAAGGTGGCACGTTTTGTACATTGTCTAAAGATTAGATTCTACGTTTCTGCAGTTTAGTAGAAAAGTAATCAAGCCATACAAATGCACGGTCGGCAGCTCAGGTCGGGACAGCCAGGTCTCCATGCGTACAATGTAGTTGCCTGGCTCTAGGTGCAATTGGAAAATTTGAATTTTTGGCGAAAATCTTAGCAAAAAATCGAAACTTTTGTCTAACATTCATTTTTTTTCGTAAAAATCGAATTCTGGAAAATGTGGAAAAAATTTTTCCAAAAAATTTAGTCCAAAAATCTAAAGTTGCCAAAATTGGCTTCTGTGGCTTAAAAAGGCATCAGGAGGCTTCCTAAGAGTTTCTGGAAGCTTTTAGTATAAAGTTATATTTTGTCCCCCTGGGCACCCCCCCCCCATGCACACGTATGATGAGCATACATGTAACAGCTCCGGGCCGACCTGGGGGAGTAGGCAGGGGATTTCCTCAGGTGGGGGGTCGAGGGGGGTTTCGCCTAGATGGGGGGTCCCAAATTTCAAAAAGCTCCAAAACGCCTGGAAATGCGTTTTTAGCACGATTTTTTCAGTAAGGACGCTAAAAATCACAATTTTAAGCTGCCAAATAGCGTTTTAGAGCTAAAAACAAGGAAAAAAATGACAAAAAGGCTTCCAAAAACACCGATTTCTCTTAAATATCAGCAGTGGAAGCACCAAATTCGGTTTCCAAAGGCTTTTCAAGTGAATTTTAGGCTAAAAATTAGTGATTTCTGAGCCAGTTTGCTAATACTGGAGCCACTACTAGTACAATACTTGTATTTTTTGGTCGGGGGGGGGGTCCCTTAACCTGTCTCGGGGGGTGAGGGGACTTTGGCCTTTCCAGCAGGGGGGGGGGTAACGCCCCAAACCCCACTAGTACATGTATGATGATGAGACGTGTCGAAGTGTAAAGCACTGACCTCAGCTACAGTAACCTGATACTGCTGGCGCTCAAAGACCGGCCAATTATCATTCGAATCCTGGATCTTAACGTGCACGGTAATATTGACCTGCAAAGGAGTTAAATTGGGCGTCAAACCGGCGTCAAGGCCAGAACACGTCTGTTGCCAGCGATTAAATAGGCGGTGGTGTTGACAAAAGCTATTATTTCGCACCAATTTACCTTGAAATTGTCGTGCGGCAGCAAACTTCGGCATTCAATTATCGCGTCCAGTTTGAGCACGCCCTAAAAGCCAGTCAGTGCACGTGTTTGCTCTGCTACTAAATTTGCATATAATAAAGGGTGCAAACAAATACCGCATCACGGTCCACCGGTTGTCTGAGCGAGATTTCTTTGGTTTCAGGGTCGAAATTAAAATATTCCGCACCACCCACTAATCGAAGTTTAGCCTCTGGTTCGGCTCCCGATGTTTGACCCTTGATTGGCAGCAAACCAACTTTGTCTCCTGCAACAAACAGCCTTTACTAGGCTCACAAAGTTATGCATTGGCCGGTGGTCGGTAGCCCTTCGGCCGCCCAGGCTCCTTACCACCTGGCCGGAACTTTAGAAATCGCTGCTGGTCATACATGGGTCGCCGGGGTGCCTGCGTACCCACCCCAACGTTCAACATACCCAGACCCCCACCCACATGAACCGCTTTTCTTCCTGGACTTGCACCCACCAAGATGGCACCAAGAATTCCCAAATTGTCGGATTTTTACCACCCCAAGTAACCATTTTCCCGGCCCATTTAAGGAGCAGGTCGCCTGTTCATACATTTAACAGAGGGTCTGGGGTCTACCCCACCACCCGACTTAGACCAGACCCCCGGATGGGAACTCCCCCTCCACCGAAACGATTTTTCTGACCACCCTCCGATTTTCCTGGCAACTAATTTTTTTAGACAATTTTTTCCGATTTTTTACAATTTCAGACACAAAAATTGCCAAAATCGCCTGTAAAACAGCACTTTTTAGCTGTGTTTGAGTCGAAATTAACGATTTTTGACGATTTTTAGCTGAAAAGTGTGATTTTTGAGTGTTTTTGAGTGCCCAACCCCCGGGCTCAGACCCCCCTGGCCGACCCCCAAACCCCCTTCCCCTTAGGCGAATGACCTGTTCCATGCATTGCATATATCGTAGTATCGTATGGCTTCAGCTTTTCTAAGTGATACCCACAGTACAGTAAACTTGACCATGAGCCGAAAAAATCCGAAGGAGGCCTGGAAGTCGTCTAGGGAGAGGGTCCCGAAAAAGTCAAAAAGATTTTTTGCCAATTTTGCCTCAAAAAAGCGAAAAAATTTTCCCTTCGGGAGTAGGAAAGTGGTATGGGCGGTCGAGAGTGGGGTGTTGGACTACAGTGAAGGTTTACTCCAGGCCCATGCATGGTTTGCGCCATAATTAGCAGCTTCTTACCGGTTTTTAACCCGAACTTGCAATTTTCCGCGATTTTTGAGCGATTGGCGCACCCCCAAAAGTTTACAATTTTGGCTACATCAACCCATCTCGCCCCATGTATGCTCATACCTCCTCCAGATATTTCGAGTCATTGTACGAAATCTGGCGTCAAATGGCGATAACTCTGCACAGAAAGAGAGAGAGAGAGAGAGATAGACCAAACATACCAGGCGCGCTAGCCTCTGAGATCCACCAATAAACGGCGTTTTGGCCAGTGTCCAGACTGCAAACCGGCAATCCTGAGCGGAAAAGATGAGCCAATGTGAGAGAAAATAACAAGCGGCAATAATAAAAGTAATAGTAGGACTGCATCGCTAAGCCTTCAGTGACCAATTGCTGGGTCAACAGCGCACAAAACGGTGAGAAAACGGACACAACGGCTAGTGAGGGGCTTCGGCAAATAAATGGCTCACTGAACGGGGCCAAAGCCTCCCAAGTCGGTCCGAGCCATCTTTGCTCACAAGGGATCTAATTTCAGTCGGAACGCAAAGACTAACCTACGGGATTAGTAGAGGCCACACAGGATGTGACAGCGGCTGTTTCCGCCGGTCATTATTAATTGGGACCTAATTATCTCATCAAGGTCGGGTCACAGGGCTACCGGGTTTCTCCACAAAAGGTACTACCCATCCTACCAACGGTCCAGAGCTTTTGAAATAGTACTACAACTGACAAGAAAAAAATTGTAGTTGCGATAGCCACAAAATCCACGAAACCAGATTACAATTTCCTAAACAGCTCAAAATTACAAAACTTATCTAGGCAAGAAGAAAATGAAAGTAAAAATATCGAATCGGCACTCACCAATGCTGCTGAAATCGGTTTGCGCAGAACTGGAGTGTAAAAGCACACTCGTAGCCAGCAGCAAAAGCATGATTGCCGGTGCGGCGGGGAAACAAGGTGGCAGTGACAGTTTCGTCTGCAATAAAACCGTTGGGAACATGTCAGCAGGATGTCGCAAACACAACAAAGCCGCTTATCCGCTGCGGCGATTACAAACGGCGAGCCTGCTACTACTGTGGCCTGGCGCGGACCGAATTCCTTGCCTAACCAAAACTCTTGAAAACATTGCTTAGCGAGGCGGCAGTTTTTTGTGCGACTGGGAACCGAACTGGCCGTAGATAACAAGGCAAAATCAACATATTGGCGGCGGGCAGAGAGAGGCCAGTTACAAACGAAAATAGGTCCTAAATGATCCATTGCAAAGTCACGCACAGTGCACACCGCCGCGTCGAGAGCAGGCGGTTCGAGTGCCGTTTTGCCCAAAAAGACGAGGCTAGAAAGCTTATATAAAACTTGTCGCCTCGCTGGAACGCAAACAAATACTGCACAAAAGTGGCGCTCTCAGAAACGCAGCGCCCAATTGTGCCGGTCATCCAATATCTGACCGACAATTGGACACCAGTCTGAATGTTGCTTTGTGCACCGAAATCTAAACCATCCAACTCGACGTATTTCCGTTTGAACGCCGCCTAACTACAAAGACAACGAGGCGCGTGCGTCCCTAGAGGATATGGGCGGCTTTGAAAGTTGGGCAAGACTCTACAATAAATCTGCTGTCCTGTAAACAGGAGCGGCGGCCCGCCTAAAAACCAGCAGACACACACACGTCCGAATTTACGAGGTACACGCCGCAACATTAACTCGCCGGACCGAACGCAGAGTTACGCAATTGCCGAACACAATGCGCGGCCTTAGAAATGGAAAAAGGTGGTTGGATTTGCATCTGATGGAGTGACTGACCCGCCCGCAAAACGGTTAGGTGAGGCCGAAATGAAAACGCAAACAAAGCAAGCGACAAAACCTGAGTTTTAAAAGCCGTCGGCTTTTTGTAGAGCCCTTCAAAACACGCGACCTGCTGAATTATTTGTTTGGAAAGTTTGGACCAGAACACCGTCACCGTGGCATATAGATCGCTAGTATTTTAAAACCCGACTGATTTGCTGGCACTCGTTAAACTTCTCATACCATTTTGTCGTCCGCTGGATGGACTCCGTCAAAGATGAATGGCTAGATTTCTGCTACTTCACTTCCCTTTCCATTCTGATTTCTAAACGAGCGTCCCTTATCACTCAGAATGCCGCAAACAGGCGGCAAATTTGAATTCCTCGCCCAAGCCCAAATTATCGAGCTTAGAAGTCCTGTGAGTAGCTAGCTAGCATGCACGTGCGCTGCGTAGGGCAACTAAACCAAGTTGAGGTAAATGTTTAATTTTCGGTTATCCAATTTAGAGTTATGTACAGTCGCGTCTCGTTAATCCAAACAAGCTTGAACTTGACCAGCTAATTTTGTCCAGATGAACGCATCAAAGGTGAGAAATCAGTTTTTTTGGGTCAAAACTTCTAAATGACTACTTTTGAACATCAGGTTCTTGTGTATTACCACCTCATATGTCCTTAAAAAGCCAGAAAATCATACTACTGTATGACTCAACAGAAAGCATAATCAATTGAAAATTCACATCTGACTAAGAGTTACGCATGAACTTTGTCATAATTAGGAAAAACCAGATTATGCGAATCATTTTCCAAACAACTTTAGTTGTAACCGCAAATCTTGTCCCAATTTACGACACGACTGTAATTTTTTGTTTCCATAAATCTCTTGCATACAATGTAAGTGTCTACAATACTTTAGGATTTATGAAGAAGTCAGGCAAAGGGGAAACCGGTTAACCGGTTTAGTTTGTAGCAACGTCATTTAATCGGACTGGTAGTTCAAAGTCATTCTTGTTTACATAATTTTCTGTCCTCGTTAAGTCTGACTGGCTGAACTGTCGTTTGTCACGTCAGATTTCGCTGCTGAAAGCTCTGCCGCGTTTCTACGACAACCTCCTGTGCAAAAGCCAAGGCTTTAGCAGTTCGATTTCCTTCTGTTTACTCTTGTGTCTCTAGTGACCTTATTTATGAGCACACGTTGTAAGCACAGCGTAGCGGCTTATTGCTGCCTACTGGCGTTGCTAGCCGGCCGACCAGTTATGGGAGACGAACAAGAATGCGACGTCGTGGTGGTTGGAGCCGGGGTTTCCGGTCTGACGGCTGCGTACGAAATTTCGAAGAACCGAACCGACCTCAAGCTTATTGTACTGGAGGCATTGAACAGGGTTGGAGGTCGCACTTGGTCATTACCGCTAAAAGTCGGCAGCGAACAAACAGATCGCTGGGATGTAGGTAGGTTTTGCTCGTCTATGTACTTTTCTCAACTTTTCGTACGCCGTAAGAATCCTATGTTTGCCATTAGGTAGGACTAGGTCGCTGCAATATCGTTTATGTGTAAAACTAACTAAAACTCGGACGGATAATTGGCTGACATCTGCTTGGCCGGTCTTCAAGTGATTTCCTTGAATTGCTTGGGCACTAAAATTGTCGAATGAGGAGGCTTCGTTTCATAGCATACCAAAACTGTTAAAATTTTTGGGCCACAGCAGCGGAAAGTCATGGAATTCAATTGTTCATAGTTCGGAAGACTAAAGCATTGATTTGGTCAACAAACTTTGAAGACATGCCTATTTTTAAGCTATTACAACAGCAAAACGTGCAGCCTCTAGAGCTTAGTTCTTAGCTCACAGTGTTTGTTAACGTCCTACTGTTAGTTCTTAGTAGTTCTTTTCCAGGTTTTTTTTGAGTTCACGCCTACATAGTTCATAGTTCTTAGCGCTTAGTTCTTAGTTCACGGCCAGTGTGAACCGGGCTTAAATTTATCAAGTCGCCTGTTCTGAACAAAATCTTTTAGGCGGTCAATGGGTAGGTAAGACGCAGAAACATGCGATGAATCTACTGGACGAGTTGAATATCAAGACATACCCTCAGTACGTCGACGGCTACAAGATGGGTCAGTTTGACGCCAAAGAAGCAATTCAGAAGTACAAAGGGGAGCCTCCCAGCTCCGTTCTCGGTGGAATCGACGCTCTAAATTTGTTTCGAAAACTGGAAAACATGGCTAAAGAAGTATCACCCGATAATCCATTCAAACACAAGAAAGCGGCTGAATGGAACAAAATGACCATCAAGGACTGGGCAAATAAGGAAGGTACGTTGCATGCTAGGTAAAGAAAGAAAGTCTGCTTCAAGTGAGTGATTGGGAGGGGTCCGGCCGGGGTACGTCGAGCACGAATTTAGGGGGTACATTCTTGCTTGTTATCTACGTAATTGGGCTTTTCGACACTGACCACCAGCAAATTTAGGCTATACAAAAGAAGGGAAAGAATCGGTGGAATTCTTAGTAGCGCCGACGATGGACGCTGAATCGGACCAGGTGTCTCTTCTGTTTACTCTGATGTACCTCAACTCAGCCGGAGGACAGATCGACACATGGACCGGCGAGACAGGCGACGGTGCGCAAGCCTACAAAATTGAAAACGGTGCTGAGAGCATAAGCGATACCTTAGCTGCTCGTCTTCCAACCAGCGCCACAATCAACTTCAACGTGCTGGTAAATCGAATAGAAAATCGCTCTGATGGAGTGACAGTTCACAGCACCGACGGTCGGACTTTTGCAGCCCAACGGGTCATCCTAGCAGTACCGCCGAACCAAGTTTCCGAAATCGTCTTTGAGCCTCCTCTCTCGCCAGAAAAGTCGCACTTGATGTCCGGCTTGACGCCGAAAGCAGCCGGTTTTAAGTGGATCCTCACCTATCCTAAGGCGTTCTGGAGAGAGAAAGACTTGTCCGGCAACATAGTGGCTGTAAGCGTCACAGACGAGGAAAACGGACATAAACTTCCCGATATGATGACTTACGACGCAGTTTCGGCTAGCGGGGCAGCGGCGATCGTTGGTTTTTCGGACGAGTTGGAGCAATCACTGACGGCTGACCATCGCCGACAACTCTACCAGAAACAGTTGGTCCGTTTTCTGGGCCCAGAAGCTAACAACAGTCTGGATTTCGTAGATCAAAAATGGGCCGACGAACCACGCGCCAAAGGAGCCGTGGCCAGCGCGGCACCCGACCTTCTTACTGCAGAGTACCCTGGCCTAATTAAGAACCCGGTGGGCAGAATTCACTGGGCCGGCACTGAAACTGCCACAGAATGGATGGGCTACATTAGTGGCGCCATACAGGCTGGACAACGGGCAGCTAGAGAAATTCTGGACGGGCGACTTGAGCCTAGAAATGGTGCTGGAAATATGGTAGGCCAGTCAATGGCGACTTTCAGCATAGCACTGTGTTGTTTGCTGGTGTGACCGCCCCGAAATTCTTGTCGATGCACTTTACAATTTACTGATAGGTCAGTAGATCGTACGGCGGAAAAGAAAAATTCAATTCTTTGTAGCGAATTTATGCTGACATTTTCGGCGCCCAACAACAGTAACAAGTACATAAATAGACCGAGCATTTGGTCTGGCAAAGACCAAGAATCAGTAAAACAGAGAGCCGCAACACCTTCCGGCTAGGTGGTAGTAACGAAAGCTAGCAGTATTGATCAGAGGGTAAAACATACACACAACCGCATATACACAATAATAACGCAAGAGGCACTGCCACCAAAGAAGACAACATACATAGACACACTTGACCAGTTCAACGCTTATCTCAGAGAACTCGCTACCCAACACGAACACATTCGAAAATGATATTTCACACAATTCTGAAGAGCATGTTGATTCAGTAAAGTAGAAATGTAAAAAAAAATTTTCGTGTTCACTTTTAAATCGTTTCAAAGCTAGTCTACAGGGTGTCTAAAAATAGACACATTTCTTCTTGCTGTAATTTCCGCAAACCTTTGCTAAATAAGTAGAAATTTGGAACAGAATGCTAAAAGTCGGGGTATTTTACGTGTTAAAGATTGGTGTACCAGACTTGATCCAGTCCCATGAAATTTGTTAATTCAAAAAAAACGAAATAATGTTAAAAATGGACACATTTCTGTTCGCAAACCTTGGCCAAATAAGCTTAGATTCGATACGATGTTTTATGTGGAAAAAATGTCATACATTTAGACTGACGCAGTTTGAGAAAATGAAGAGAACATCTGTTTTCGATTGAGCAGATTGGAAAAAAACAGTCCTTCAGGATAAGCCTTAATTTCTCGAGACTATGCCAATCTTAATGCATGGAATTTTATCACACTTTTAGAAGGTTTGGCGAAAATCTGCAGAAATGACGACAAAAAAATGTGTCCTTAGTAATTACCAAATTTCAGTTATTTTTTTAGTATTTCTCAGGATTGGATCAAGCCCGGTACACCAAACTTTAACACACAAAATAGCCTGAATTTTGGCACCTACTGTATGTTCCAAATGTTCTATTTGAATAACGCTTGAAGAAGTTACAGCAAACAGAAATGAGTCGATTTTTGAGCCACCCTGTAAAATCAAAGTTTAGACAAACATCGACTTGGATAGATTTCGTCTGAGACAAGCATAGAATAAATTGGAGTGGGGAAAATGCAGAAAGAACCGCCGCGTCAGTCAGTCACAGTCATATAGATGGATAAATACTACCACTGGTACCGCAAAATGAATAAACTGCATAAGCTTGATACAAGCCTTACTACTACCCAATCAGCGTCGCTTAGAGCGCTGCAGCATTTTTAAGCTCTTCTGCATCATCGGTGCCTTTCTCGGCGGCCCTCTCTTGGTGCGTTCGGGCGCAAACGGCAGCTGTGCAGAGAGACTGGCCTTCACCGACTTCGGTTGTTCGTTGATTTGGCGACGGATGGCCGACACCTCCTTGGCGTCCATTACTTTGCTGCCGGTGCCGTACTTCTCCTGCTTCCGTCGCACGTTGCGTGGCGCCTTGGCACTGGCCAGCTTTGCCGTTCGCACCGGAGCTGCCGCTGCTTTCTGGTGCTGCGAAATATTGCGGGTCAGTTGCTTCAGACGGTCCTCTCGCGCCGACAATAGGCGCTGAAATTAAGCCACGTCTTCTTATTACAAACTAGGTGTACTTTTGGTAGTGTCAGTAAGTCTGGTACAAACAAAGTTGAACGGGAAAAATCGACAAAAATCCGTACAAATGTAGCTGGGTTTCCGGCTGGAGGGGGAAATTCTTTGATCCAAAATTGGATTTCAGCACTACATGTCCTAAGGGAATTCAGTGGCCTATTTTTGGTGTCCAAAGGGGTCTCAGCGACCTTTTTTTGGGAGGGAAATTGGGGTTTCAGGACAAGAACTAGAGTAAAAATCCTGTCTGAAATGCAAAAATGCTCTTTCCAAACCATATTTTTGCTTTAAAACGTTAAAAACCCTTTATTTAAAACGTGCAAAAAAGCCTGTTTTTGCTTTACAACTCGCAAAAAGCCCTATTTTTCGACACAACAATGCCTTTCCGGAATCCTATTTAAAGTTTTTGAAACCCAAATTAGGGTTCCGAAACCCTGTTTTGGGTCTCTGAAACCCAAAATTGGGGTTCTGGAATCCTATTTAGGGCTCCCAGAAACCCTAATTTGGGTTCCGGACCCCTATTAACAGCTTAAGAAACCCAAATTAGGATTTTAAAGGTAAATTTTTGGAAATTTCCTCACCCAATAGGCCTCTTCAAAATTTTAACCATTTCAAAAGCCTCCCCCGCATGCTGGTTGAATTTCTGCTACGATTCGATGATGCATTGCAGTAAAGGGAAGGTGAGATTGTTTCAGCGAGTAAATTGAAGTAAAAGTACAAATCAGGTCCCGCAAAATTAAATTGTCTGTTGAAAACAACAGGATCTTGTGATATTATAAGAAAATGCTGTCAGTAGTACGTAACCATGGAGGCACGTGTATTCACAATTTACCATACAGAATAAACTTTACAGCAAAATTGAGCTCTTCGGTTTGATTTCTTCAAACTCTATCTTCAGAATACAAAGCTTGTGTGCTTTCATTTTCATGTTAAACGTAGATGTGAAATCATTCAAAACAGCTGCCCCACATCCCTGCAAATAAATTGCATGAGCTAGACTTAATCGAAATACTTATCGCATGAATAGGAACACAAGATGAATATGTGTTCACCTCACGCAAACAATAACTGTGCAATAGACGCTGAAGTTGTATATTCTGTTGTACAGTCTGTAGGTATACAATGTAGTATGGCTGCTGAATTATCCCCTCGTTCTACAAAACACAGATGGCCGCTGTTTTGTTTCAACTGGTTTACGTGGTTAATGTATCTGCTGCTTATTCTGACCATCCGCAGGAACAAACAGCAGCAACCGTTTGTTTCATCATTCTACACAATAACCATCGATGATGGAGTTGGTAGCTTGATCAACAGTTTTGTGATTTACGCAGCACAGCGTTTGCCTGAATGGGGTTGGATAAGCATCAAAACTTATGGCAACTATTCAGATTTGTGGGGACGGTTGATAAATTCTGCTAGTGTATTTTTCGGTATTTCTCAATTCTTTACACCTGTTATACTGGCAATTAACCGCTATTGGGCTGTTACAAAGCCTCACTCATATGACTACGTATGTACAGACGCAAGGAAGAGGGCTATAGTTGTGTTATAACATTTTAATTTAGATATGGCAGAATAATGTCATGGCTATCCTTGCATTCAAATGGTGCATCTGTTTTATGGCTACCTTTCCACTACTGTTTTGCGAGCATGTAGCTTTCAATGAAGATGGAGTCATACAGAACAAGACCAGCGAAAGCAGCCACATTTTACTACCCAGAAACACTCTTTGCATGTTTGTAAGTATTTATATTGCACGTAACAAGTCAGACCCCAACCCCAGATGACTTTCCTACACATCTCCGGTTTTCACTGAGAACAAATATGCCATTTTTTACTATTTCAGACACGAAAATTGTCTATGTAAAAGATTTTTATCAGCCCAGATTAAGAGTGTCTACCGCGCTCAGACCCTAACTCCCAATCCTGCTCCCGCTTTCACGGATGACCTGTTACATGTATGCGTACTTCTTAACAAAATCAGCCACAAACGAGCTCTATTTCTTAAGGCATACGATCACCTAGTAGCTGCTATTCGTTCTCTATGTGCAATTTCAACGGCACTCTTATACACTTCGACACTTGTTGTAATTCGGAAGCAAAACCGCCAAGTTGACGAAGGTATTGTTCAAAACGAGAGCACCGACCAATGCAACAAGCGAAAGATGGAGGCAAAACTGGTCATCATTGGTTTCTGGCAGTTTATCCCAATGCTCCTGCTTGCTGCGTTTTTCTGGTTGATGGTTCTGAGAGCTTGGGCTACACTCATACAATTCTCTGGTGCATTTGAAGTCTTTACAGATTTCTTCAATGTAGGAAACGTGTACTTACTGTTAGTGACCAGCAAGAAGACCAGACAGGTATACTGGTCGTTTTTGACAAGAAAAACAGAGAATAACTATTAGGTATTACTTACTGCACTGTGTTCTAGAAATAAACAAAATAAATTATCACAATGTATGTACACAGTTTAAGCATAAATCAATGATTGCTTATCTGAGATGTTTTACAGACGCAACTTCTATCTATGTAAGCCTAATTGGGACGGGGTAGGCGTGGCCTGTCCAGCAGGGGTACATCTTATTAGCACATGCGTGCAAATGTGTTCCTATCAAATCAAGAACCCAAATAAACATAGAGAAAAAAGATTTAGCTCATTATGCAGATCGCTGTTAAGAGCGAACCTTCCAAAAAAACTAATGAAATGGTTTGTATTTTTCTTTTTTCGGAAAGAAAACCATTGGAATGGTTCCTCTTATGGTTCATCATCACACAGTTGCAGCACGAAACGAAAATATGACTGGTGAAACATAAGCAAAACTGGTTGCCGGTTAACGACAACAGAATATCATTAGCACATTGAGAAAGAAAAAGAAGGTTAAAAGAAAAAGAATATCCATAATATTCAATTCAATACTCTGTTTTAAGGTACTCTTTTTAAGGAGAATTTTTATGGTTATTGAGCTTTGGATGCGCTAAATTTTGGCAACAGACTCGTAAGATCTGACATCTCTAAATAGATACACAGTCTTTGACACGTTTTCGGGCAAAATTGGAATGTCTGCATTTTTTTCTCAATACATCGCTGGTACGGCTTTTGAGCCGAAAATCGGCTCAACTCGCCCTTAATCTGACAGATTGGCGGTCTGGTGCCGGCCAGGGGTCGAACACAAGCTTTGTGGAAGGGGTAGGGTACAAAAACGCTCAAAAATAGCCATTTTCGGCTAAAAATCGCAACTTTGGGCTCAAATCTTCAAAAAAAGTGCAAGGCGATTTTAACAATCATTATAGCGTCAGAAATACTAAAAAATTGCAATACAGAAGAAGCTAAAAAATTACTTGCCAGGAAAATCGGAGGGGTGTGTGGTCTAAACCGGATTGGGCGGACTCCTTGTTACATGCATGAAATATATCGGGGAATTACTTTTTAACCAAAGTAGCAGGGTTTCGGTTAGTTTTTATGTCAGCGAATTAATTAATTACTGTCGCTGTCCTGAGCTGTTCAATTTTTTAAAGATCGGAACCCATCAGAAGAAATAAGCTAATTTACCTGAAACAGTTCCCGACAGGATTCCCCTGGTTCCGGACGAGCCGACCTGAACTCGCGATTGCAGTGGTGCTCCCACAGTTGATCACAGTCTTCGATTAGATACTGAAGACGCTTATGATCAGGGGTCGCATACTGGTGCAGCACAAACCGGATTTCGTTCCTCTATATAAAACAGCTGCGCCGGAGTTGCTCGTTCTAGAGCCGGTCTTAGAATCCCGAACGGTATGTCACCCGTGTCTTCAATAGCTACAAAAACATAGTAGTAGTAGTGTCAAACAAAATCATTTGTCTGGTCGGTGGCTTACCATCGATATTAGCACAAATAGCGGTCATACACAAGTCAAACAGTGTGGGCACGTGACTGTAAGTAACGGCCTTCTTCTTTCCAGCGAAAACAGTCTTCTTAGTGTACTTGCGAGTGCAGAAAGATGGATCCAATAGGAGATCAGCTTCTAAAGTAACAGCTAATACCGTTTTGTTTTCGGTGGCAGTTTATAGCTTCAGGCAGTATTTCTCATTATTCAATAGTTAATAAATAGTACTCAGTCTGGACACTGGAATTTCTTTTCTCTACATGTTTACCATGATGGTACTTGACCCAGAACAAGACATGGATGGGCAAAGGGGAGTTGACCACCCATCAGGTTCTGACCTACCACCTCAGGAATTTTTAGGAAGAATTTTGCATAGAAAATTGTGATAAAAGTATGCCTAGGTGTAAACGAGCTCAATAGTCCGATTTTTTTTACTAAAATCAAGGTTTTTGGCTTATTTTTCAATAAAATAAGTTAAAATAAGCTATTCTGAGCTCATTTACACCTAATCCAGGCATATTTTATCATATTTATTTACCGTATACAATTCTTCCAAAAAATTCTTGAGGAAGGGTAGCGGCCGGGTGAGGGGGGTAGGTCAGAGGCTGACCCTCTCAGCCCCCATTTGCCCATGTCTGTACATGGGCCGCGGGGGTACGGGGGATTGCCCGCAACTTGGACTCGACCACCCCTAAATGACCCCACTCACCCACCTGAAGCCGACTTTTGTTCCTGACCTCACTCACCAAAATCGCCGCGAGCCCCCAAACCGGCAGGCCCACTCCAAAATTTCGGATTTTGACTACACAACCCATTTTCCCGGCGCATGTATGCACACAAGCAGTAAAAGTTAAGGTTTTATTCTTCCACAAACTCCTCCTCAAAAACCTGGCTTACCGTTTGCGGCTTTTTTCTTTTCGGGAGATGCCATGGGTTGAAAATCAACGGGTAATCGTTTAGGCGGTCGGTAATTAGGGTCGGTTTTAGGCAAAACACTGCTCCAGTCCATTTCAGTGGCTTCCTTCCTATTATGACTGCCGTTCGAGCGGCTCTTGCTGCTGTGCGACTGGTCGGCGCTAGCTAAAGCGTCCATAAAACTAACTCCGTTGCCCGATTCTATCGAAGCCTTCGGTCTAACTTTCTTCTTGGCGGCGGGCAGCAGGTTTTTCCACTGCTGAACCAAGTCCGACGCATATTTGGAAAGTCCGTTAACAGAGGTCAGCTTGTTGACTGTCTTCCCTACACCCGTTTCTGCCAGCAGCTCCATTGTTACAGGCAACCTTCGCAGCTTCTTCAGCGTCTGCTTCATCTAAACACACACCAGGTTAAACCCACACATGTAACAGGTCATCCGCCGAAAGGGGAGGGGTTGGGGTGGGTCTGAGCCCAAATTCTAGGCGAGGGGTTGTAGGGTACTGAAAACGCTCAAAATCGCAAATTTGGGCAAAAAATCGTCAACAATCGTTAATCTGGACTAACTACAGCTAAAATGCAGTTTTACAGGCGATTTTAGCAGTTTCAGTGTCTGAAATTCCAAAAAATGCTGAAAAAATTAGTTGCTAGAAAATCGGATGGGTCCTCAATCTAAGTCTGGTCTAAGACGGGTTTTTAGCAGACCCTCTGTTACATTCATGGCTGAACCTCACAACACAACCACAGACTTTTTTAACCCCGAACCGAAAATACACGCACTAGTAGCGGGTCCAGTACTAAGAAACAGGCTAAGAAATCAAGGAAGTCCCTTTTTGGTAATGGCACGTTTCCAGCACTGTTATTTAAGACAGGTGCTTTAGACAGGTCATTTTATGCGGCTTTTAGCTCTTAAACGTATGTTGCTACTTAAAATTGTAATGGTATTAATTAAAGCGCTTCAAAAACGCATTTCCAGGCGTTTTCTAGAATTCTGATAATTTGGACAAATTGCCGCTACCACTCCTCGCCGGCGCGGATCTATAAATAACAGGTACGTACATGTTGGTTTGGTACTCACTTCTTATAAGCTTGAAAAGCATACATGAGCCGGAAAAATCCGGAGGGGGGTAGGGGGGTCTGGAGACCTCGGGGGGGGGGGGGGGTCCCCGAAAAAAGGCCAAAAAACGCCTATTTTGCCTTAAATACGCGAAAATTTCCACCCTCTGGGAGGGGGGTGGGGGAGGGGGGTATGGCCGACCGAGGGGCCGAGGGGGAGGGGTATACCCCTCCTAACCCCCCGGCCCATGTATGTTAAAAAGCCCTTTTACACCGTCAAAATCTGCGTGCTACCAGGAAAAGTTTCAGAGTGCTTTTGCACAAAAAATTCTTACAAGAAGAATTACGAAAAATAAGCACAGCAGGAAGTCCATGTTTTCCATGTGAAAGCGACAAAATAATACTGAATGTAATTTACCGACCACATATGCACGTACATGAGTAGCGGAGCCGCATTGGGTACCCCTACGCGCATAAAAATAGGCCTACAGAGAGGCATACCTAACGCCTGACCTACCACACAAACCGATTTATCCGTCCAGATTTATCTTTTCGGTAAATTTTGACATTTCTATTCGCCTGAGACTACAACAAGCACTGACGAACATTTACAGATGAACAACTCAGTCAATACAAGAAGAGCGGAATACAACATGATTTGTGTTCGCCTTCAAAAAGAAATTCTTGCTCTAAATGGATGGCTTACGATCAGCAAGCACAACCTCTCGAGACTTAACAGAAGCCGCTACCAAGTCAGAATTTAAATCTATTCAGCTGCAGAAATAAATAACATTCATGTTTGCTTACAACTTCCGGATTTGCAGCGTTGCGTTTTAATCTTTCTTTGTATCTGAGAATATCGTCTTTGGTGGCGCTGCTCATCCTCTGAAATCATCAACAGATAATTTCTCGCACTGAACTCCACCGCAGGAGATGCGATGCGATCACTCCATTTCGGTTCATACACCTGGACAGTTAGCGGAATGGACCTCGAGTCTGATCGCAGGCCGTAAGGCCCCCCGCAAATCGGAAAAAATCGGACACCTGGACAGGCAACATGCTAAGTTTGGCCACGGGTCACTGTAAACAACTGGCCCATCGCTAGGCCGACTACCGAACTCCAACCGAGCCTTTTAAAGATAAAACAGGTAAAAGTTAACAATCTAGGTCCCTCAGTGGTCATAATCGGTTGAGGACGCTTCAGTATAGATAGGGGACGCTCAAGGGGACCTGTTTTGCCAAATATAAAGGTACCCTTAGAGATGCGTCAGTATAGGGGACGCTCAGGGGGACTGCCAAATATAAAACTACCCCTAGAGACGCACCAGTACAATATAATATGGTACACCGGATTACAATTAATTCTCGATCAAGCCGGCCAGTGAGTGAGGGACCTAGATTGCCGCTAACTTTTGCCACAGAACAAACTTATGATGCCCAAACGACACTACGCTCCGGAACAAACTACCACACATGGTTTGCATCCAATATCCAGTATCCTACCTAGGGATGCAACCGAATACAAAAATACCGAATACCGAATACCGAAGCGGATTTTCGGAACCGAATAATACCGAATTATACCGAATAATACCGAATATTGATTATTGGCAGCGCGATTGCAAAAATATACTGTTTAACTACTATTTCTTGTTTTTTTGCTAAACTTTTTTATGCTAAAAAAGCTGTAGAGTGACATATTGTTTGAAGGCTATAGATTTATCCGTGCTTATAACTAAAACAAGCATCCTATTGGGGAAGGGAGCATCCATCCAGTACTACTGTAAGCACCGGAGCTGGCAGCTTAGGCATACAGCTTAGATTGGATGAATCGTTTGAAAAGATAGATGGCATTTTATATGTAGTATATTTGGCAGATAAAACAAACGCTTAGGTTAAGAAGTGGAAAGCTGACATGACAGCGTAGTCTACTGGGAACTGAAAAGGCCGAAATGTTGTTGTTTATTACTACGAATGTTAAACCTAGACCTTGAATTCGATGACTTTTTGTGTGAATAGTCATTGTTTGCCAAAATTTTAGCGTAGTAAATGAATAGAGAGATGTAAAAGAAGAAATACCTCGGTGATTTCTGCACAAAATCAAGCAAAACAGTGCAATTTTAACGGTTTTTCAATATTCGGTATTATTCGGTTTGAGAAATACCGAATTCGAATACCGAATTCGAATAGTACTAGTAACCGAATTATTCGGTTCATACCGAATAATACCGAACTTCGGTTGCATCCCTAATCCTACCTACACCGTTTGCTACTGCAATGGATGCAGCAGCAAAATACGGAACATATACATATTTTATCTCAATCTGTTCTTCAATGAACGATACGAAAACCAGCCCTGCGCCGCTACGCACGGTTGCCAAATGTACGTAGATCACGATGAACTAACATCTAAATTGAGAGAACAAAAAGGACAAGCTTTATACACAACTACAGTCCTTCTTTACATGACGGCATAAAATTCCAGTGCACTAATAAAAGACAAAACAGTAAACGAAAGAACAGGGGAACGACAGAAGCACATAGTACGTACAAATGAAACGCTGAGTGGTTGTTTGCTCAGAGCGTCATAGATTAGTATCTTTGTTTGCAGATTCAGAAACTGGGCTCGTAGTCAGACTCGTCAGATTCTATTATAACCTTCGCTTTCTTGGAGGCAGCGCGAGCCGTGCGCTTTGGAGCCGGCGCTAAAATACCATATACCGTACTTAGAACAAGCAAATCAAACAACTTGACTTACAAGGCGAGCTATCTTTGGACCCAGCCGGCCGGTCGCCATCGGATTGATCGTCGAAATCAGAACCCGAATCCCACGGATTTTTAGTTTTCTTCTTTTCCACCTTCTTTGGAGCCGGTTTCGGCTTAGCAGCTATAAAAAACTAACGAAATCGTTGTGTACGTGCAGGTAGGTACAACCAGCTTAACCTATTCGAATTCACCCTTGAGGCGAACACAATTTCTGTGTTCGGAGCCCTGCGAATGCGATCGCCTATTTCGCCGAACACAAAAAATGGGCGGGACGAACAGCCTCCGAACACCAATCCGAACTTATTTTATCTATTCAAACTTGTTAAGGCCTCCTGTGTACAGAATTGACTGAAACTTCAAAACCTCTAATCACCTGGCTTAGTATCTTTCTTGCTCTTAGCAGGCTTTGAAGGCGCTGGCTTGGGTTCCGGTTCAGCTGCAACCTCACCGACATCATCCTCGTCGTCGTCGTCGTCGTCGTCGTCGAGAGCGACAACTGCTTCGGTAGTAGATTGGGCACCCTGAGAGTGGTCGTCGGCTCCGACGTCATCGTCGTCGTCGGCGTCGTTGTTGTCGCTGCTGAAGGAAGCGTCCGAGACGAATTCGTCGTCCGACAAGTCGGAGTCACTCTCCCACGGGTCTTTCCTCTTTTTCTTCTTCTCTCCCTTACCAGCCGGCGCCGCCGCCTTACGTTTCGTACCTGCATCTACGTACCTACATACTATCGGTGCCTGCCGTACACACAGTCTCAAGCGTTTAGACAAGTTCAAGAATCAGTTTTGATTTATGACTAATTTATATTCTTCAGGCAGGGATTACTGATCGGTACAGTACAGGGTGCGTTCATTTTTTGAACGATAGAATGAGCGACATCTGTGCCTAAGTACTAGTAGCCGCTACAGCACTTACAAACTGGCTCAGAAATCACCAATTTTTAACATAAAATCTGCTTTAAAAGCTTTTGTAAACCAAATTTGGCGTTTTCACTGCAGACAATTGAGAGAAATCGGTGCATTTAGAAGCTTTTTTGTCATGTTTTGACTGTTTTTAGCTCTAAAACGCTATTTGGCAGTTAAAATAGCGTTTTCTAGCCTCCTTACTGAAAGAAAACCTGCTGAAAACGGACTTTCAGGCGTTTTGGAGCTTTCTAAAATTCTGGACTCCCTCCTAACGGAAACCCACTACCTCCTACCCCCAAATCGACCCGGAGTTGCTATAAGTATGTCTGATTATGGCCTGATCGAAGTGATACTGTAAGAGCGTGACTGCATTGCAACAGTTGGTACATTGTTGTGGGTGGTAGGTAGAAAGACAACCTTTCTCTTTGCTCGTGCCAGCAGCAGCGTCCTTTTCCTTCTTGGTCGAGAGGAACTTGGTCATTGTGGTCTGACCGCTGAGTCGCTTGATCTTGGCTTTCATCTCGGGACTGCGCTTGGCCAGTCGCTCGAACAAACTGCTGTTCTCCAGATCGTCTTCTTCCTTCCCTGCCTTCTTCGCCTGCAACCGAAACCGCTCGGTCGCTCACTCGAAACACCCTTACTGACCAGGCATCATACTAGGGGCATACATGTAACAGGTCATCCGCCGAAGGGGGGGTTGGGTCTGAGCCAAAATTTTGGAAGGGATGGGGGTCGGGCACTAAAAAACGCTCAAAAATCGAAAAAAAATCGTTATTTTCGGCTAAAAATCGCCAAAAATCGCTAATTTGGGCTGAAATACAGCTAACAAGTGCTGTTTTGCAGGCGATTTTGGAAATTTTTGTGTCTGAAATTGTAAAAAATCGCAAAAATTTGCTCATAAAATTACTTGCCAGAAAAATCGGAGGGATGGTCCCCATCCGGGGGGGGGGTCTGGCCCTGGCCTAAGTCGGGTGGGGGGGGGGCAGATCCCCTGTTACATGTATGACTAGGGGGTTTGGGGGTTACCCTCTAAATGGAAAGGCCAAACTACCCTCACCACCTTTGCTTGTTTTTAGCTCTAAAACGCTATTTGGCAGCTAAAAATAGCGATTTCTAGCGTCCCTACTGAAAAAAACGTGCTAAAAACGCATTTCCAGGAGTTTTGAAGCTTTTTGAAATTTTGGACCCCCCTCTGGGCGAAAACCCCCTACCCCCAGGTCGGCTCGGAGCTGTTACATGTATGCCACGCATGCACTAGAATTTTAACAAAAAACCGATACAATGTACCTTAGCGCCGCGCGGGGCCCGCTTGCCTTTGTTCTCCTTGGCCTGGTCGGCTTTCTCCATACGCTCCTTCAGAGCCGGGTCGATTCTGGGCACCACGCGCTGTCCCATCGGCGACGGTCTGGTCTCTGCCAGTTGCGTCGCTTGTTTCCGCTGCTTTCCGCCGCCCTTACGTCCCGCACCCAACTGCTTGCCCTCCTGCTCGTCCATACGCTCGCGTTCCTCTTGTTTCTGAAACCAACAACACCCATTTCACGACTGCTACTTAACGCCGTTTATGCCACTGGCACCATATAAGATGCCGGTCGGTACCATATATGGTACCCCACGCTCAGGACTGTGGTAGTACCGTATGTGGCACCTGCACCAGTTATGGGGTACCCCTACCCTACCCATGGCCATGGGTGCCGGTACCATTATGGTACACAACAGGCCCCGAACGTGGGGCTACCATTATATGGTACCACTAGCCTAGGTTCCGGTACCATGGTACCGGCACCTTATACGGTGCCAGTAGCATAAACGGCGTTAAGTGCCTGACTGTTTGAGGTTAGTTAATAAAGTCAGCTCCAGTCCTTCAAGCAAGAGACGTATACATCTAGTTCGACGAGAAAAGCGTCCAGGTCTTCGGTGTACAGGTCGTCCCAGGTTTTCGACTCGAGAGTGTGCAGTTCGGTTATTTTGTCGTCCCGCTCCTTTAGCAGCTTGTTCTTTTCCTCCTCGGACAACTTTATCAACGGCATCGTGACCAGGTAGTCAAAGTCGCTCAAGCGCACGTCTGAACACAATAATCGGAACTTATTTTACTGGCTGGCAGTTTCGACCAGAACAAATGAAAGACGAACCGGTGCTGCTTTTGTCGGCGGCGGCAGCGCCTTCTCCCTCTTCTGGTTGTTGCTCTTCTTCCAACTCCTCTATGGCCACCTCGCCGCCTTGTTCCAGCTCCTACAAATTTACGTCTAACATACAGTACACATCATCGGCCAAAAAATGGAGGGATATAGAGCTGTTAGTAGGCCAGACCCCGATGCCCCTCTTCGATTTTTCTGGAAAGCAATTTTTTACATTTTTTAGAACTTCAGACACAACAAATTGGTAAAATCGACAGTAAAGCGCACGACACAGCACTTTTTCGCTGTTATATGAGCCCCAATTAGCGATTTTCAACTGTTTTTGAAGTATTCAACCGCTAGAATTCGGTCTCAAACCCCCGGCCAGCGCCAGACCCGCACCACCCTTCGGCCGACGGCCCGCTACATGTATGATTATAATGTTACGTAGTGATAGATACGGGATTACTGTAAGTTGTACGACCTGACAAGGCTGCACAAACAAAGGCATAAATATTTTTTGATTCGACGAGTTGTAATTCGATAAAAAGACATTCGACCAGTTGAACATTCGACGAGTCGTATCCCAAGTTGTACGTAGCGCTAGTGTCTGAATTATAAGAACAAACAGCTATACCTTCTTTCTCTGCGTCTCTTTCCACTTCTTGATGGGGTCTGGGTCGTATTTCCGCTCGACCAGCTTGTCTACGATGTACTTCTTTTTCTTATTCTCCAGCACAATGTCGTTGTTGATTTTTTCGACGATAAAGCGCGCCCGGTTGGTGAGACGCGACGCCTGCGCTTGCAACAGACCCTCCATGTAGCGCTTCCTCTCTATGTAAATGCGCCGTCGCACTCGGAAGAACTCATCCGCTATCTCCTCCACGTTCTCGAACCGGCGCAGACAACCCTCCGAATCGAACAGAACCTACAACACAGTCAACTATTGGACAGTGAGATCGAGTTGAGGCCTGTATACGAACCATGCTAGACAAGTTGATGGTAGTCTGCAGCTTGAAGACTTTGTGCAAACCCTCGGCCTCGGCCTGTCTCAATTTAGCCTCGCTCAACTTTACCACGAACTTGACCGTCGTGTCGGTGTGGTATTCTTTGAAGTCACTGCAAGTCAGATCTATGCAGGGTTGTATATTTTTCCGAAAAAAACCTCGGCCTGTTTTTTTCCAGTTTTTTTTCGGTTTTTTTCCGGTTTTTTTCCCAAATCGCGGAAAAAACTCCAGCCCAAGTTCTGAGTATCCCAAGCTGGTTTTATGATTCCTAACGCTTTCTAGCGCCTTCCTCAGTCTTGTTAGACCAGAAATACACGTGTTACATTGATATAAATCACGAAACAGGCATGAAACAGTGCCTGACAGGTTCCATAAATAACGCTATATGCAAATTTTCTTACAGCAGTTTGCATTTTTGTTTTTTCATGCCAAATTTGGTCTTTTTTGTTGTTTTTCTAACAGTTTTGAGTCAGTATGGCCTATTATACATAGCAAAAGTCCATTTTTTAAACGAAAAATGACGTAAATTAGCTATTTTTAGCTTGAGTTTTTTTCCGCGATTTATGTTTTTTTCCGACCCTTAGGAAAAAAACCGGTTTTTTTCCGAAAAAAAAAACAGTTTTTTTCCGGTGTTTTTTTCCCACCTCACATCCCTGGATCTATGTAGTCCAATTTTCTGACACCACTTTTTACACCCCGATTTTTGGGTCTTTATCTTCCTTTGTTTTTAAAAGACAGAAAGAAACGTTGCTAAAGTTCACTGTAAATATTAACTAATCTATTTTAGCGGTTATACAGTATAGATAAAAAAAATGTCCCATCACTTTTTCGGCCTTCACTCAAACGTTTCGTTCTCAGTCACTTCTTTACCGATTTGGCTCAAATTTTCAGCAAAAATTAACAACATGGTTGGCTAAATATTCTGCAAGTTTAGTGCCAAAATTCCGACTCATACTGGTTTTATGACCCGAAAACTAGGAATGAGGGTGGTCCACGCAAATTTATTTTTTTTCGGTAATACAAGGAGTACAGTCCTGAAACTTGCAGGAATGATTGGTGTTGCTATTGAGCATAACATACTAAGCGGGCAGCCCTGTAGCTCAAAGGGCACTAAAATGGGGGAATTTCAAAAACATGAGTGTACGGCTGGTATTTCAAATTAATGTACGGCTGACTGACGTACACAATTATCGGAGGCGTTTTCTCAGTGCCAAGCATAGGTTCCAGCACGTTTTCTTTGTAGGTCTGCGTCCAGACTTTCACCGGCAACTCGGTTATCTCCACTGTCTGCTCGTCCACCACGTAGATCTCGCCGCTGCACACGTAACGCATTGAGTCCAACTTCTCCATGGTACCGTGGAAGTTCTTGAACCACGGACTCTGAAATTTGATTTTCACTCAATCTATGTAGTCAGCTCAGCTCAGTCAGTCAGTCATGGTCAGTCAGTCAGTCATTGTCAGTCAGTCAGTCAGTCAGTCATTGTCAGTCAGTCAGTCATTGTCAGTCAGTCAGTCAGTCAGTCAGTCAGTCAGTCAGTCAGTCAGTCAGTCAGTCAGTCAGTCAGTCAGTCAGTCAGTCAGTCAGTCAGTCAGTCAGTCAGTCAGTCAGTCAGATATATCCTCAACCGTTTTTCTGTTTGCAAATAGTTTTCAATCAATCGTTTCAATCATAAATACAACATTTTCTTAAAACTGTTGTTAATCGAAACTATAAACGAAGTTGACTGACCAGTGGCTGCTGCGGTTCACCGCGAATCAGTCGACGCATGTTGTCAACGAGTTCCCTGGGATTGTAGTTAGGCACTTTGGTAGCCCAGCCCGTTCCGATGCCTTCGGCGCCGTTCACCAGCACCATAGGCAAGATGGGAGTGTACCATTCGGGCTCAATTTTCTGGTTGTCGTCGAATAAGTACTTCAGAACGCTGTCATCCGGCATAGGGAAGATTGCACGCGCTAGCGGACTGAAAACTTCGATGCACTGTGCTTTTACTTGTAAAAAATGATACATAAAATAAACTTGTAAAACTAGTCAGCTTAAGAATTATTTCACCAAGAAGCGCAACTAAACAAAAAGCAACAGGTACCTGAGCAAGGTAAAAATGTATCGGGGACTGGCAGCGTCCTTTCCGCCCTGCAGCCGAGTTCCAAACTGACCAATGGGCAGGAGAACATTGATATTGTTACTGCCAACAAAGTTTTGAGCCAAGTTTATAATTGTAGCCATCAGAGAAGCCTAAAGCGGTCTCAATGCGTAAACAGAAGAGCACCAAACAAAAAGGAGCCAAAACCTCTCCGTGGTGGTAGGCCGACTGTTCGGCCACGCTGCCAGCCAGCTGCGCCACTTTGATTTCTCGTTTGTCGTTGCGCTTGAAGCAAGTGAAGACCACTTTCCGCTGCCCGGGCTTCAGTCCGTCCACCAGACTGGGAATCGAGCGCTCGTTGTCCATATTGGAGAAGAGAACCAGCTCTTTGCGCACGAAATCGTTGTAGGACACCGCTGTTGTGCCTTCGTTGTAGAGAAACTCGTCCGGCAAACCGGCCTCGCGTCGCTCCTTCCGCTCCTGAAACTAATTGACTGACTGAGAGCAAACAAATTTCTGTGCCGCTCTTCTGAAAGGAAGCGGGAGGTTTAGAAAGGGACAAAAAGATCTAGAGACCTTCATCCATCCGCTCAGCCAGTCTTTGCGTTCGTCCGTTTTCTTCTTGCTAAACGCCAGCTCGATGGCGAGGTCGTCGTTTTGGTCGCGGTACTTGAACTTAATGCGGTGTTTTCCCATGTCCGAAAAGTACTCCTTCGCCTCTTTGGCAGTAGAAGTACCCAGACCTGAAACAACCACCTCTACAACCTGCTACTGCAATTAGTCCCTCTGCAGTTGCCCGGGCTCAGCTTGACGGAATACAACAGATAATCTCCGTAACATAAGATAACATAACAGGTCAGGGGTCCAACCTAAAATTCTGTCTCAAAATTCACTAAAAATCGCAATCATAGGTTAAAATCGTTTTAAAAACGCCAATTTTGGCTGAAATACAGATAAAAATTGCTGTTTTACAGGCAGGTTTAGCGTCAAAATCTGCAAGAATTTACTTGCCAGGAAAAAATCGCTATTTATGGTAACGGTACTTAGGCTAGTGGCATTATATGGTACCCACACGTTCGGTCACCGTGGTGGCAATAATATGATACCGGTACTATATGGTGACAGTACCATATGGTGCCACTAGCCCAGGTACCGGTATTATGTGGTGCCAGTACCATAAACGGCGTTTGAATTAGTTGCAAGCCAAATTTCTTTAGCACGAATCAGTTTCCTTATTCGCCAGCACTGGTAGGGCCGACAAAAATGACCGGGAGAAAGCGAACCAACCTTTGTAGTACTTGATACGCCAGGAATGCCAGTTGGGAGTGTTATTCTTCCACTCCTGGTACTCCGGAAGACTGAAAAACGAGTGCTCCACCTTGCCTTTAGTGGCCTGAAAAGTAGCATTCTTACAAAAACTGCTCTACGAGAAATATTGCAGCCAATCACTTTCACAATCGGGGTAATGAATTCTTCGACGAAGTTGCGTCGAATCAGCGAAGGCCAATTGTGATGGATGAAATTGACGATCAGACCTTTGATATGTGACCCGTCTTGATCCTAAACACTCTAATTAACTGACAGACGTACTCGGACGAACGCTTAGTCCTACCTGATCAGCCATAACCATAATTTTGCCGTAGCGCAAACTCTTCATATCGTCCTCTGTGTCATACTTCTTCTTGTACTGCAGACCCACTATCTTGATCAGATTATTTATCTCGGCATTCTCCATTATCTATAACATTGGCACCATTCCGCCACACAGACACAGCGACCAACTTGGCCTGGATCGAATATAAGATGTCTCCCTACACACCAAACCGGGACGAGCGTCGAGTTTCTGTTCCAATTTGGAGGTGGGCAAACCATACATGCAACAGGGTCTGAGGGTCTGCCTCCACCCGACTCTCAGGCGAGATCTCCGACCCCCCACCACCCTCAGTAATTTTTTTTATCAAATTTTTACTGTTTTTAAGAGTCAGTTCGCGAGAGAATCGACCCTTGTTCTTCACAGCTATGTGCAAGTCAAAAAATCGAACTCAGGCCTGGGACCTCCGGTTTGGGGAAGTTGTACCTAACGATGACTTGTGCTAAACCTGAAGAGCACAGCCCTCTAGGTTCCCTGGTCCGGCAGAGCCAGCCCTCGGAAGCAGGGTGGGCAACCATCAAAATCGGACTGTCAATAGGTCATGTTTGACTGAGTGTCACTTGCGATCCAAAGCAGCTAGAACGTTGTGCTTGGTGTCAAACAAATCATCATGACATGGGCTTTCGTTTGCCGCATAAGTAGTACTGTTTCGCTGTTTCGTTCTCTAACCACGACATCGAATGTGAAAAAATCCGCAAAAAAATTTCATGGTGAAGTTCACTAAATTGGATTTTTCTCGAAAATAAAAAAAGGTACCCTCGGGATTTTTTTATATTTTATAGCCCTGTGAATTGCGCTTCTAACGGTGTATAGAAAGTGGCAAAAACGCATGCCTCTGCATATCAAATTTCCACTCAAAGTTCAAAGATAACCAAAAATTCGCTTATTTACCACTATTTAAGCATGTATCCCATGCCTATGTATGTATGTATGTATGTATGTATGTATGTATGTATGTATGTATGTATGTATGTATGTGTGTATAATTATGCTTAGTAGGAAGTTGATTCATTAGAAACTGATAATGAATTTCATAGTGAGAAATGACCAAACTAAGCTACATCAATGGCGTATCCAGGATTTTGCTAAAGGGGGTTGTAAATTTTTGAAGTTGCCTGGTTGGGCTCTTCCCAACAAGCGCGAGAAAATTTTGAGAAATTAGCCTTCTAAAAATGGCTTTTAAAAGATATTCTGATCATAAAATAGACAGTTTTAGATCATGGTTAGACAGTTTGAGTACATAATTCCTTCATTTCTCTGATTTTTAGTCAATTTTCCTTCCTACCTCCGCCGCAAAGGTGGGTGTACCCACCCTACACCCCCTGGATACGCCACTGAACTATCTATCAGTCAAGGATCACTTATCAGATCACCCATTTCTGTTGCGCCACAATTCGTCTTCAACATTGACATGGTTGTGATCATTTATGTAAGCATCACGGTGGATGTAAATGTACTCATCAGTATCTTGGGGCTGTTCAATGTCAAGTTGCTCATCTTCATTTTCAGGAACTAAAAGATAGCACAAGGCAATGAAGAAAATTTGCTGCGTCCCTATTACTCTGAGTACACTGTCGCTTTTGTGCAGGTCCTCTTGGCCTGGTAGCCGTGCCATCAGTGTGCTTTGCGTGAAAAGTAGGACATAATTTGTTGCTCCGTAAGGTACTCGTTTGGCTGGAATCAAAGTGAAGCTGCAACATATGTACATGAATGTAATAATTAGGATTAGGTTTCAGTTCATGTGCTAACCACTAGAATCCCGAACATAAGGCATTTCCTTTGCCAGTGTCCCAGCAGAATGCTTCATTCGGTCTGTACAACCTTCATCAAACTTCTCATCCAGCCAAGCCACCTGGTTCGAGTTAAAGCGAATGTTTGGTGAAGATTCACGCAGAGCCCAACCTGGTTCTAATGGCTTACGTCCTGCGATGCATTGACTATTGATCGCTTCTTCAGTATCAACCTCCCTTTCGAGTTGTTGATGGATGTCATTTGAACTTGTGAAAATATTCTCAAGATTGTTCTGATACATTTGCTGAGCCACATCCTGCATTGTTTGTCTCTCTGGAATCATCTGATGGGTACCAGTGATGAGGTGTCTGATGAGATTTCCGCAAAACTGGTATTTTCGACTGCACCCTTCTTCAGGGCAATCAAAAAGTTCGTTTTCGTTCACAGTCTCGAAAACCACTGTTTTGTCAACTTCCATTTCATCATCATCATCAGACTCATCAGTGCTTTGAACACGCTGCTGGGACAATTGGACTTGATCAGGTTGTGCCAGTCTCGGGTCTTCAATGTCGCTTTCTGCATCAAGCACGCCTTGATCATTTTCTGCTTCTGCTGTGTTGATTTGATCTGTTGGGTAGAAAGAAACACCAACTGGCTTCCAGTAGTCTTTCCCTGGGATCTGGCACTGCAGTGCAGATCTTCATGATATTCCAGTGTTGCACTGAACCTTTCGTTATTTCCTTTGTTTTCCCATACCTTTCTTTGGAATCACTCTGCCCTTGCCAATGTTTGGCATGCGCCACGCCTCCAAAACACCTTCATGAATGCCAGCAGATGGGTCAATGAATCGCCAACGGAATTTAAAGTCATTTAGCTTTGAGATGTCTGGTATGGTACTTTCTGCTTTCTCGGTTGTGCAGTAGGATGCGGAAGTGATACAGTTCTAGCATACATACATACATACATACATACATACATACATACATACATACATACATAGGCATGGGATACATGCTTAAATAGTGGTAAATAAGCGAATTTTTGGTTATCTTTGAACTTTGAGTGGAAATTTGATATGCAGAGGCATGCGTTTTTGCCACTTTCTATACACCGTTAGAAGCGCAATTCACAGGGCTATAAAATATAAAAAAATCCCGAGGGTACCTTTTTTTATTTTCGAGAAAAATCCAATTTAGTGAACTTCACCATGAAATTTTTTTGCGGATTTTTTCACATTCGATGTCGTGGTTAGAGAACGAAACAGCGAAACAGTACTACTTATGCGGCAAACGAAAGCCCATGTCATGACGATTTGTTTGACACCAAGCACAACGTTCTAGCTGCTTTGGATCGCAAGTGACACTCAGTCAAACATGACCTATTGACAGTCCAATTTTGATGGTTGCCCACCCTGCTTCCGAGGGCTGGCTCTGCCGGACCAGGGCACCTAGAGGGCTGTGCTCTTCAGGTTTAGCACAAGTCATCGTTAGGTACAACTTCCCCAAACCGGAGACCCCAGGGCTAAGTTTTCACGATGGCCGATTTTTCGACTTGCACATAGCAGGGTCGATTCTCTCGCGAACTGACTCTTAAACTTGAGACTTTAAAATTGATAACATCGCCTTATGCATGTGTGGGCTAAACCACTTATGACCCTGAAGGGGAACGGTCAGGGTAACCATGTCGATGTATTAGTGAGAGAAGGCCGCACCTGTTTGTGCGTGGCCTCTCGCACGTTCAGCACTTTGCCCTTTAGCGGGAAGACGCCGTACTTGTCGCGTCCGACCACACCCAGTCCACTGACTGCCAGCGACTTGGCCGAGTCTCCCTCGGTCAGAATCAGAGTGCACTGCAACGAATTCTTGGAACCGGCGTCGTTGGCGTCTTCCAGCTTCGCCACTCCCTTTAGCTTCTGCCGCTTCGCACCGCCCTTCTGGTTTAGCTGACTCTGAAAGGCCACAGTTCAGCTAGTTTCAGTGCAAACTAATATAGTAAGAAGACTATGGGACTATGCCAACAGCCGAGCGTAGAGCCTACCAAGTGATACAACTCTAAGTTGGCCACTGAACTGGACCAACCATAATGTATCAGGTCCGGGAGGGCCTGGAATATGATGGATAAGGGTGGCTTTGGTCAGAAAGCGGTCCAGGGGTCCAAAATTTCAAAAAGCCTGGAAATGCGTTTTTCAACCTTTTCATAGCAAGGAGGCTAAAAATCGCTATTATAAGCTGCCAAATAGCGTTTTAGAGCTAAAAACAAGCAAAAAAAATCAAATAAGGGCTTCTACAAGCACCGATTTCTCTTAAATATCAGCAGTACAAACGCCAAATTCGGTTTCCAAGAGCTTTTAAGCGGATTTGTAAGTGAGCCAGTTTGTCGCTACTAGTGCTTGTGTTGTATTTTTGGGTCCGAGGGGTCCCTAAACTGTCACTGTCTCGGGGGTATGGTGATGGGAATTTGGCCTTTCTAGCCAGGGGGAAACCCCAAACCTCCCTTAGTACATGAATGGGAGCACCTGTTGTTTGAACTTGACCCAGTTGAGCACAGATTCCACCACTCCGCATTTCTGACACTGCGTCACGAACTTGTCGCTCAGTTCGCACTTGCTGCCGAACGCCTTCGCCTGCTTGGTCATGTTCTCTTTGGTCTGCGAATCGAAGGTCGGATTCTCTATCAGACAGTTGACGAACAGCCAGAGATGGTTTTTTATCTGCAAACATAACCGTGCAGCTGGCTGGTGAACGTTCTGACAACCAACACCGACCTGGAATGGTTTTATGTTGAGACCGCTCTTGCCGATTTTCTTCTTAACGTGATCGATCAGCAACTTGGTGATCTGGTCGGCCACGTAGTCCACATGACGACCGCCCTAAACGCAAGTAATTAGACACAGTTCGTTCGAAAACAGTCTGTTGTTGTTGTTGTTGTTGTACCTTTTTTCCTTTTGGACTAGGAGTAGCCAACTGCTATAGAGCAGGAAGAGACACAAGGTCCGGCAGCCTCCTTAACAACAACCCTCCCCTTTTTGCTGTCGGTGTGTGCAAGACAGCGCCGGTTTGGTCCCCATTTATCTACTTGCCATTGCTGACTTTAGACGGCCTGGGTTGGGCTTTGTGTCGACTACTTTCCATCGCCTCGACAGCTTTCGAACCCACAAACACACCGCTTCCACGGGTGCCGGGGCCGCCGTGACACACGGGATAGCGTAAACTACCCATGGCCAAGACGCGATCTGTTGTTTTGTAAAAGCGCCAATTTTTGTAAACAGTCTGTTGTTTTGTAACAGACATTGGCAAAAGGTGGCCAAGGGGTTAACCCCTTCTCAGGCTGCCACCAATCCCCTCAGCCCGCCACCACCATCTCAAGAACTTTTGGAAGAGTTTCCATGCGAAATTATGATGAAAGTAAAAGTGAAGTGATAAATAAGCATACATGTAACACCCCGGGCCAACCTGGGGGACGGGGGTTCCTCAGGTGGGGGTTGAGAGGGTTTCGCCCCCCCGGGGGGGGGGGGGGGCAAAATTTTAAAAAGCTCCAAAACGCCTGGATTTTTCAGTATGGACGCTAAAAATCGCTATTTCAAGCTGCAAAATAGCGTTTTAGAGCTAAAAAACAGCAAAAAATTACAAAAAGGGAAAGAGATACTAACGACGACACCAAAAATGACAGGACGTAGTGGTCTGGTAACTAACTGTGATGTGCACAGGTACTTTATTTGAGCTATCGGTATCTGGGTGGTGCGGTGTCGGTCTAATGGCTAGAGTACCTTAGTGGTGGCGATGCTGTTTACGAAGCTGACTTGCTGGAAGCCTCTGTCCGACACTGTCACAGCCACCTCCCACCGATCATTGACCTGCTCATAGACCACCTTCAACGGATTGCCTTCCTCGTCCGTCTTGTCCTTCAGGTACTGTTCCACGTACTGCTTAAAGCCTACCACCTACAACAGAATAATAAACAGCCGCTGTGAATAATTTATGGTACAGGTCGGTCGTACAGGCACTCGTTTTCCGTTGAGCATAACTTTGAGACCCTTGGAGGTGCCGGCCACGTCGTAGGCACGGCGCGCCATCAAATCTACGATGTCGTCGTCGAGTCGTTCCATTTTGAAGCGCTTCAAGTCGGGACGGAACGTCACTTTGGTGTAGTCGTCGTTTTTGCAGTCGGTTATCTTGGCCTTATTCGTCTTTTGCATGTTGTTCTCCCAGGTCTAAAGAGTCTAGATTGTGTTAGTAGTTAGTATTGCTGATTTGTTGGCTCTACCTGCTTGAAGGCTTTGCCGTAATCTTTGCACGAAGTTTCTACTACGAACTTTAAACTGAATATGTTGCATAATTTGGCTCCGAAACCGTTTCGACCGCCTAAATTTCGTCTTTAGCACTCTGAAATCGAAAAAGTACGTAAGACTTACCAGTGACCTTTCGTTGCGAGTCATCGTAGTTGGAAGAAGTAAGCAGAGTGCCAAAAATTAGTTCGGGAACGTACAACTTCTCAACCTGATGCTCGACCACTGGAATGCCTTTGCCGTTGTTCCAGACCGATATCTCACCGAGTTCCCTACAATTGCTGACTTACAAATCATTAAATTGGCAGCCCAATTATATTGGCAGCTCAAAACAAACGCTATTCTTTACTCAAACTGAAAAATCAATAGGCATACAATTCAAATACAACAGTCAGGAGAGGTACACCTCGGATCTTCAGAATTCTTTTCCAAAACCGCCCTTAGATATTTCTGCAATGCAATTTTTGACTAATTTTTCATCATTTTTACGATTGAAGCGGGTAGGTCGTTAACAGATTTTGATCTACTTAAACGGAAACACTGCTCTACTGTGTAAAACAGTCAGGGAAATAACAACATAATATCATACATGTAACAGGTCATCCGCCGAAGTGGGTGACGGGGGTTTGGGTCCTGGCGCCGGCATGGGGTCTGAGCCCAAATTCTAGGGAGCTGGGTTGGGCACTAAAAACGCTCAAAAATCACAAAAAGCTTTTCGGTGAATCGTCAAAAATCGCTAATTTTGACTGAAATACAGGTAAAAATGCTGTTTTACAGGCGATCTTTTGTGTCTGAAAAAATTTGCTCAAAAATTGCTTGCCAGAAAAATCGGAGAGGGGTTCTCATCCGGTGGAGTCAGGACTAAGTGGGGGCCCCTGCTACAATCCCATCCGTTTCGGTAGACGGACTGGTACATTGCCTTGGCTTAGAACCGAACGGTCCCCCAAAAAATCGATTATTCTACTTACTGATCTATGGTGATTTTGATCAAACTCTGTGTCTTGTCTCTGACTTTATTGTCAGCCGCGTTCACTACAATCTCGTCGAAGATTTTGTACAAACCGGGCACGTAGGTTATTTCGCGCTGCACAATACGTTCGGCCCTAGTGTCGTAGAGCCACATCAGCTAGAAACAAATGCAATTTTTTCAAGTGTCGGTCGGTGGATATTTCAGGGCAGTGGTACCTGTCCCTCGTTGGCCTCGTCGGTTCCGATGTAGGAGTCTGGCCTGAGGAGAATGTGTTCCAGCTGACTCTTCTTCTGATAAATCTTTTCGATCGACAGTCGCTTCTTGCCGCCTTGCGTAGCGTGCTCGATCGTCTCAAACACGTGCATCGGATCGTTGCTGTCGTCCGTTCCTGAAGCAATCAGTATGAGTAAGAAAAACACAAGCCAAAAGTACCTTGGTCATTCTCTTTGTCTTTCGACGCAGCAGCGGCGGCCTTTTTCGGCGGTTTGCTGGCTTTGGCAGACGGCTTCGACGACTTGGGCGGCGGCGGCCGGAATTCGTCATCGTCATCACTCAGCTCAATCGTCACCTGAAATGACAGGCTTGTTTAGGATTTATTACGTCTTTAAAAATCACCCTAGTCTGTTTGGAAAAGCAACACCGACCAACATAAATTACTGAGTTTAGGCAGGAAAGAACTGTGTTCGCCGCCTCTCGGTGTCTCCGGCGAACACTAAATTCCAACTATCTCTTTAGGAAAGGCGCAGATGTTACCCACTGTCAGTCCTTCCTAACCTATCCATGCTATCCGATCCGGTGCTTGACTTGATACCAGTTGCATCCCTACTCTGCACCTACCTACCTATATTTAAAGCCTGCCTACCAGGATTCGTGATCGTGCCGCTTTTGTATGACAAAATTTTCTGACTTTTCCCTGACCAAACAAAGTCAAAATTCCAGGACCAACAACGAGCGAGGGTGAGGAAATTCCAACCACGTGAGAAAATTTTAAACTACTGGATTTGAAAAAACGCGTTTCAGGCTAAATTTCTAGTGAGAGGGTGGTGTGCAAAGTTCTGACAGGCAGCGAGATGTTTCTACTTCTAGAAAATTTTCCCTGACCAGACATAAAATTCCCTGACTTCCCATTATTCCCAGACCCTGAGTTATTCCCACAGCATTAGCGAGCAAATAAAAAACAACGTTTTTCTGCTCGAGTCTTCATTCTTTTCTTACCCGTTCTTTTAGAGGTCCGTCAGTCATTTTCCCCTTCCACCCTTTCTTCTAATAATACTCAACAAATCTAGTCGAAGTGCAAGCAACTCAGGTTTCTTCTCGGTCAAACACTCAAAACAGAAGGGAACAAAACACCGCCGCCTGCTAGCGGCTAACTCAATCGAATGGACCGACAATTATTTTCAAAATGGCATTCACGCGCACACCAACCGTACCCTGAGCATCAAAAACAGGTTAATGCGGTTTAATTCGGCGCACTTACCCCGTTCTCAGCCATATTTTGGCCGGAGGTCTGTTCAGCTTGCCGCCGATTGGAAGTCTAGAAGAATCCGAATTCGTTTCTCAAAACATTTTGCCTCAGCACACCGCAGCCAGAGAACCAACACAGGCGTCCACAAACGAAGCCGTTTTAAAGAAGGAAAACGAACGTCCGTCCGAATGTACTACAAAGCGGCCGACTGCCAACCAATCGGGTAAGAGCGCCCAAATTCAAACGCCTCAAATGCAACTGCCATGTTAGCGAAATGCGAGAAACCGATTTACTTTTACCAAATGCACTATACCGAACTACGAAATAAATCTGACGATAGAAATGAACATAATAGGACTTTCCTACTCATCAACACTCCAACTAGAAACGATATCATTTGAGATTAGATCATTCTAACAACTACCAAGTGAGACAAAGAACAGCACAAAATTACTTAACATTAATTGGGAAAAGACGCAAAAACGAGGACGAACAAAGCTGCATACAAACCGAATACAACGTTTCATACGACCCGATTCACATTAGCAACATGCCAATCACTGCACAGTGTGTACAGTATGTACAGCACATCAGACAAACACCGACAGCGGAGAGAACAAAATTTGTGCCAACACTGAGCTCTTTAGAACGACGATACGATACGATTGCCACGGCTAGACCGAGACAATTTTTTCTGTTGAGCTTGCGGACAGTAGCGCAATGTGTGAGCCTTCTTGCCGGTGGCACCGCACTCCTCACATCTGTGAATGAACAGACAAGGACATCTAAACTACCACCGCTTAGTTGTTGTAGTAACCTTTTGTCCTTTCGGACTAGGAGTAGTCAACTGCTATAGAGCAGGAAGAGACACTTACCGGAGTTTTCCACTTATAAGACCTGGTCTTATAACTGGAAAATGCCCAAATTTAGGGCCAGTTTTTGGCGCCCTTTTGAAGACCATGGTCTTCTAACTGGAAAATGTTATTTCACTGCAAACAAGGGTTTTTGGCCAAAAGTTGAATTTGTTTTTCACCTAGATTGTTGTTCCAGACATGCCTGACCATTTTACCCTAAGTTGTAGAACTTTACTTGAAATTACAAAAAGAAATTTACTGTTGAAGCATCCGATCCGATCCGATCTGGCGGGGGGGTCGTACAATGTACGGCCCTACGATCAGACCTGCACGGTCCATTTCGTTACCCCTTATATCGTCATCTCGGACGTTTGCCCTTCTTTCACTGCCAAGCCACTCAAGCCATGCTGTTGGGCGCCAGGTACTAAGAGAGTGCCTGGCGTGGTGACGTCATGGTGCTGACAGCTCCCTGCGGCCGCCCGGCGGACAGACACTAAACCGGTATTGGCCTTATTGCTGGTTGCTCAGACGGCTCCTGACGTCGTTGATCTTCCCTCCAACGCGGCATGCTTTTAGGAGCGGCTTTCGGTGCAACGGCAGATCCAGTTGGTTCCCATTTTATCTACTCACTGTAACCAGTTTTCGGTGGCCTGGGTGGAGCGTTGTGCCGACGACCAACTCTTTGCAGCAAGAAACTTGCCACGCCGAGAGGATGAACCACTACAACCACTAGGGATGCAGCGGCCGCCGTGACTCAGAGGCAGCGAGCTACCCACTGAGCCACTGACGCGGCCTCTGTTGAAGCATAGCATGTACTGTATTGTGTTCAAAACAAAAATCAGAATCATGTTTTACCTATATTATGTACTTCTGCCTTTGTTTTTTCAGGATGTACAGCTTTTGTTTAGTTGAAAAACAGATAATTGTGTGGTAAAATCGGTCAATTAAAGTAAGACCATGGTCTTATAACTGGAAACAAAAACCTATTTAAAGACCATGGTCTTCTAACTATGGTGGTCTTATAAGCGGAAATCTCCGGTACTCAGCATTTATAAACGTACGGTTTCCAGGGCAGCCGAAAGAGCATTGGAGCTTAAAGGACAGAAAAATGGTACTGGTGCAAAGTGCAGATACCGGCTAGTGTGATGGCATGGTACCGGTACAGTAGAAACCTCCATAAAAGTAGTCCCAGTTTTGGGGACTCGACCCATAGACCTTAAGCTAGCCTCTGAAGCGTACCATTTTGTGTTTATGGAGGAGCTAGTGATGATTTTAGATTTGATTGATGCCACAAACATGGTCCCAATTTTATGATCTGTTCTGTTCTACTACAAAAACTGTGCCTCCAATAATTCCTTACTACACGGGAAAATCGGTTAATCTGGAAAATCTTTTGGATGTGTTTTAGCGTATTTCCTTATTGTAAATCGTTTCCGGCCAAAAAGAGCAGAACAAATTTTGCTCGGTTCAACTTGAATTCCCGCTCAGCAGAAAGGTATCAATCAAGTCCTGACCTTACACATCAATCCACCATACATGTAACAGGGGGGGCTAGGCCAATAGGCCACCCCCCCCCCCCGGATGGACCCCCCCCTCAGATTTTTCTGGCAAGTAAATTTTTGAGCAAACTTTTGCAATTTTTTAGATTTCAGACACAAAAATTGCCAAAATCGCCTGCAAAACAGCACTTTTTAGCAGTATTTCAGCCCAAATTAGCGATTTGGCCCAAAAATTGTGATTTTTTCGATTTTTGAGCGTTTTTTAGTGCCCTACCCCCCTCCCAAAATTTTGGCTCAGACCCTCCCAACCCCCATCGGCGGATGACCTGTTACATGTATGCAATCCACGTACATGTACGTACGCACTACGTACTATGTACATATTACCTAGGTATCAGACATCACAATCTTCCGCTAAGACGGATTTAAACTTCTGCAAGTCTGATGGCACTGGCACTTTAGCACGCCGCTCTACCTCGCGAATTGCCATTGCCAGTCTGTATCCCGGCAATTCGCGAGGTGGCCCGGCGTCCTAAAATGCATCAGACTGACAGAGCAGAAGAATCAATCCGCCTTTAGACGAAAATACATTGTACGTATTATAGTTCGGCTCAGAAAGAAAAGAAACTTACTCAACATCGCCGTATAGATTCTTGCATCGGTGACTATGCCACGGTCCCGGATCCTCCGGCTTCAGCTGGAAACCCTGCAATAGTCTTGACTATTAGACTAAACATATGACAGAACAGACTGGACACACCTGTTGCTCGTACTTGAACCGATTATTGTTGAAGCAGAACTCGCAGTAGTTGTGGAGTTTCTTGGTCAGCAACTTCTGCTTCTCCCTCGACTGTCGCTTCACCACCGTGTCGCCCGGTTGCACGTTCGGACTCATCACTTCACTCATCTTCTGGTTGTGGGCGTCGTAGCTGAGTGACCGCAACTGCATATTTCTGATGGCCAGTGAACAATTGAAGTTCGACGACGGAAAGAAGATCGAAGGGAAACTGAGAGCAGCAGCGGAAGAACGTGGCAGCGGCCAGCCGACAGGCGGTTGTAGAGCAGACCCGAAGGAGTAGAAGAAAGGTGACCGGCCTGAAGACGGCGAATCGGTCAGACTGAACGGCGAGACCACGCCCGGAGACGGCGGCAACGACGGTAGAAGATCGCTCATCGAACCCGACAGGTAAGCTTCGTCCTGAAAATATTTACTTCAAATTCAAATAGTCAAAATACCACTGTAGGTTAAGTACCGGAATTTCCCCAAATTTCCTGACTTTTCCCTGACCGCAATAAGAAAATTCACTGACTTTTGTGAGGCAAACTCAAAAAACAACAAAAACAGATATTAATTTTATTTTAGTGATTGTCAAGCAGTTATATACAAGAAACCAAACATACAGTTGTGCATCCACCAATTTCGAAACCAACGTTCGAATTATTGAAGAAACCTGGTTGAGCTGTGACCCAAACAAGGCAAGAAAAGTTGGAAAATTTAGCTTAAGAACGCATTCAAAACCTGAGCACAAAATTCGTAGTTTTGTCGTTGTAAGAGGCCTTATTGGGCCGCTGCCCAACCAAGGCCAGAAAATCAGTCTTCATGAACGCATTCAAAAGGACGTGTTTTGAGAGCATACAATTAACAGTTTTGCGAGCACTTTTTATGCAGCAATGACTAAATTTTCCCTGACCAGACACGAAATTCCCTGACTTTTCTCTGACTATTTTTAAATTTCCTGACCTGTACGAACCCTGTTCGAGTAAATATACCTACGTACACCTTCCTTTGCCCCGGCAAGCAAAAAACTGCATTCAGACAGATAAGACTAGCTCATTTTACAAATTTAGATTTGAGAGGTCAAGACTTTTCAAATCACCTGTTAAGAAAACGAACGCACTTCTTGCCATTCTGCCCTGTTGCAAATAAACCAGACTTCGTCTGAGACTCAGCCACAGTACGTACACATGACGAATCAAACAGCCCACACAGCAGAAAACAATTTTGTTGTGCTCTCGTCGCAAAAATGACTACTACGGTAATTGAGAGGTCTAAGAAATTTGAGGAACATTTCAGAATTACGAAAATAATAGAAAATCTTTCACATCTGGTTATTCTGTCATATAGTCCTTGGTCGTCCTTTTACTAACCCGTATTCATCTTATGTTATGCAGTGGCGTATCCAGGATTTTGGAAAGGGGGGGGGGTGTAAAATTTTGAAAGTGCCTGGTTGGGCCGCTGCCCAACCAGGGTAAGAAAATTTAGCAAAATTAGCCTTCAAAAACGCGTTTAAAACGCATTCCGAGCTTAAAATTAACAGAAATTACAAGTTTTAGTAGTTTATAATGGCCTGGTTGGGCTTCTGCCCGACCAGGGCGAGAAAATTTTGAAAATTTGGCCTTCAAAAACGCATTTAGAAGGCATTCTGAGCACAAAATATACAGTTTTAGTACGTAATTCATTAGTTTCTTATATTTTTGACACACTATTTCTTCCTACCTCCACCGCAAAGGGGGGTGTACACACCCTACACCCCCCCCTGGATACGCCACTGAATTATGTACTAACACTACCGTACTTTGCTCAATTGAATTGATATGAGAGAAAATAAATAAATATACAAAATAAACCAGAGTTAAAATCAAGAGCTCCAGCGCACAGCGTTTTTGGTCGGCGGCTGCGATACAAACACAACAGCAGACATGCGTGCATACGTGCACTGCTGTAGAGCAATTTTTAGCTCCGATGTGACACCAGACAATTGATTCCAAAGATATTAGCGGCTTATTAACAATTGACAGCGTGTAAGCTCTGAGCAAGCTGCCACCATTTCTGCGTCAAATTTTGTCCAACAGCTGGAGACCAAAACAGATCTAGCCGTCGGTCAAATAAAGGCGCGTCATGAGAAAGATAGAAGAACAATGCGGTTGAGCCTGAGGCGTGCGGCGCCTGACAAGCGCTGTGACAGGTTTATAACCCAAAGGTCAGTTCTGCTTTTGCAGACACCTTGTAAAGTGACGTAACCACACACACACACACACACACTTGCTCATGCAGGGGTTGCAAGCTCAAACTGGCAAAAGAAAATCCCACTTACCTCGGCGATTTTCTTGGAGGCGAGACCAGACGGTCGGAAAGAGGAGGTTAACCGGCCTTCTTCCGCCAACGAGTCCCAGAACTGCGTTAGGTTCTGTGCAGTTAGAAGCCGGGCCAGTTCCTTCGATTTCTTGTAGATTATGTAGTCCTCCTCCGGCGTTAGCGCTTTCCTTTCGCTTTCCACCTCGATGCGGAACATAGCGCGATACACGGTTAAAACAGCTGACCGACAGACACTACAAATCACGCAACAAAAATTGGCTGCTTAGCACAATGAGACTACCTGACGCTGCCGCCGGTGCCTTCGCATCGGTCATCTTCCCACGCCGCCCATGGCCCCGACAGCCAATCAGCGCCTGCCGCCAAACGGCCGTCCAATTACAAACCAATCGACTGGCCGGCCAGTTTGGAAGATAGGGACATAGGGAGATAAAAAGAAGACCAGCTGTTTGGAGCGCTACATGCTAAAAGCCTAACACTGCTGCTGCATGGCCCGTGTTCATAAAAATAGTTACAACATTGTCTTAGGACAACCTAAGGCGCTCAGGCCGTCCTATTTGGCTGTAGTATCCTTATGTATGTACTGTATGTATCAGTCTACCTTTTATTCAATACAACGATAATGACTTATTTTTAACGGAAAAAATTTCTAATAACATGAAATTAATGGCGTGTGAGCGTAGTTGAGGGAAATGGGAGAATTCTACCAGACCCAATTTTCCGAGAAAATTCTCCCGAGCCGGATTTGGATGATTTTTGAAACCCTATTTTGGATTTCTAAACCTACAAACAGGGTTCCAGAAGCCCTGATTAGCGTTTAATAGACCAAAAGCAGGGTTCCCAACCCCGATTTGAGTTTCTTAAATCTTAAATTAGGGTTTAAGAGACCATAAAAAGAGTTTCGGAACAGTAATAGGGTTTCAGAGGGCGCAAATCAGGTTTCGGAGCACTAAGTTGTGTTTCTGGGGCCCTAAACAGAGTTCCGAAACCTAATTGGGGTTTCTGAGGCCCTAAAGAGGGTTCCGGAAACCTAATTCGAGTTTCTGAAATCCTAAATTAAAGTTTTAGAGACCCTAAACAGGGTTTGTGAGCCCTAATTTGGGTTTCAAAATCTTTAAATAGGGTTCCATAAATGCATTTTAGCGGTATTATATCGAATTAAATCTTTTTGCACATTTTGAAGCAAAAAATAGGGTTTTTACACGTGTTAGGAGAAAAATTGGGCTTTAAATGGAATTTTTTCAGTTTAGAAAGGATTTTTTTCCTATTTCTCGTCTTCAAAACTCTGTATTGGGGCCAAAAAAGGACGCTTAAGCCCACTTTTGGACACCAAAAAGGTCGCTGAAACTCTCTTGGATTAGAAACAGCCAAAAACTCAGCTGCGTGTATGGGCGTGAGTGTTTCTCAGGACAAGCGTACTGACTGGCATGGCATAGCATAGCATTTAGTTTGTCAACATGCAGTACCTACTAGAGATTTATCCGTGTTGTAAGTTTGGTGGTGAGTACAACTGTAAGTGTATAATAACCAGTAAACAACAGCTTCAGCGTTTATTTGTCAATTCTGTACTTAGCCATTTCCTTCTTTCTGAGCAAATCGACGTCGATATCTGGATACCGGCGACCCCGGGGGTCTCCTGGCGGGAAAACTATGCCATGCTCCATCATGCTGTAAGCCATAGAAGTGACAGAATTGAGAGGATCCACCAAACTTTCTTTCTCAATGCCAAAACATCGTTCCATCTGAATCCGTAATCAAAATACATACAACTGCACTATATCCTCAATAGAAAAGAAGAATACCGTGTTTTTGCTAAAATACACAACAATGGGAGTTTCGGGAAAAAACTTGCCACTCCACTCGTTACTGTGCTCACTTTTGTATGTGTTTATGTGATATGCTGAAAAGAAAGCACTGGTATGGTTATTTTTACAAAATTATTCGCACTTGGAAATTGATTCACGAAATGCAACGCCATTTCGTGCTGATTAACGTTTCCCGAATACAATATAATGCGACGATTTGCAACTTCTGGATTCGTTAATGCTTCAACGTGTAATTTGGCCGCGTCTCGCACATCGATGACCGGCACCGACAATCTGCATGGCTGTCCACGACGCAAAATTGGTCTAATCAGCTAAAACTCAATTTTATCAGTTATTGTCTGAGTTTAGAGAAATCTAACGTAGTCCAACACTAGAGTGTCTCTTTTTAGGATCAGAGGACCAGAAGGGTACGCCAAAACCAATATGCTCCACTCAAATTTGTTAGAATCTAAACAATTTCTGAGAGTATTTTGAGCTCGCGGCTGTACGCACCTGAGGCCAATTGTGCGTGTGACTTAAGAAAGTGCTGCTCAGCCAACAGCTTCGCTTTTTGCATTTTATCCACTCCTCTTGTTGAAGCGAAATCCATCTGGGTATACGTTTTGCCATTCCGAACCGTGCCGCCTAAACATTTGTAAATTGCTTTCACTACAGTGTGTGGTAAAAGTGCACAATCTAGGTCCCTCAGTGGCCAGCCAAATCGATATAAGGTGTCGGTACCATATATGGTGCCCCTACCTTCACATTGGTACTGGTACCGGTACCTTATATGGTACCGTATAGTGCTGTTTATAGTACCCGGGGTACTATAAATGGAAACAAATTTTTATTCTACAGTGAGCAGTTATTAATACAAAATGTCCGAACATTATAGGATTTTTGGTGGTAAACATTGTTTGTGCGAACAAGAACAGTAGATAATGCAATCATAGAGGTTCTGACGTAAGTAAAGAACCTATTTTTGACAAGTAGACCGTAATTTTAGCCAGAAATTTCACATATTATTGTTAGTTGCTTAGAGAGCAGATGCGTAGAGTGCCATATATAGTACCCGGGTACTATAAACGGATTCAGTTTTATTTCCGCAAAACCCTAAGTGCCATATACAGTGGCGGCCAAAAGTTTGGACGCACCCCCAACATTTTCAATTTTCCGTTAATAACACCTGTTCTGTTTGCAGTTTGCGGATGAAGTTGTGTGCTAAGTTTGTGCATAGTAGCCCTGCATAACCTGAAACCATATGGTCTTCGGTCCCCCACACGTTGCTGTAGTATGAGTCCATTTTCCAAAGACCCCAGAAAAATGGGTGGACAAAAGTTTGGACGCACCAACTGATTTTTTAAAAAAACGGAGCAACCTGCAACAATAAAGAACAAGCAAGAATGAAACATGTATTTAGGCGACTAGCACTTTGTTAGGAAGCCACGAGACTTGACCACAACTGCACAGCGCTTGGGCTTAGAGTTGACTAGTTTCTGGCACACAGACTGGGGAATACAAAGCCAAAATTCGGTGATGGCAGTTTCCAGATCGGACAGATCTAGGGGTGCTTTACTGATAACGTCTCTCTGGACATATCTCCACTAATTTTCGATTGGATTCAGGTCAGGTGACTGAGCAGGCCGGTCCAAAACTGTAGTTAGCGAACCACTGTTTGACTGACCTCGCCGTGTGTTCTGGGTCATTATCCTGTTGAAACAGCCAATTCAGCCCGAAGTTCTGTTCTACATATGAGAGCATGATGTCTACCTACATGTTGGTGTAGACGGTTTTAGCCATGGTCCTATGGATACAACAAATGGGCCCTGGGCCTTTCAATGGGAAAGAAGTCTACATCATAATGCTACCGCCTCCTCACTTTACAATGCTCTGCACAGTCTGGTCGGAATTCCTCGCCCGCAAACGGCTTGACATATAGCTGACCATCGCTTCCGCACCGATTCCACTTCTTTTCGTCCCTCCAGAAAACCTTAGAACCAATCTACAATGGTTCAATGTAAGTGGGCCTTTGCCCACAGGAATCGTTTTTGCGGTCACAAAAGTTGATAAGTGTTTTTTTCCTTGCGATGCAACAACTCAACCCTTTTCGCAGTAGAATTCGGTGCGGGGTTCATGCAGAGATGCTTTGACCACACGCAGCCTCGATTTGCTCTGTTATCTTATGAGCAGTCTTATGCCGATCAGCTAGACATCTCGTCACAAGGACCCATTCCTGCCATGTTGTATGCGATTTCGGTCGACTGGTCCGTTTCCGATTGACGTTTGAACCGGTTTCAGAGAGGTGGACTGAGGCAGAACGAACACCTATTTCCAGAACACCCGACTTGTCAGGCTATCTGAGATTAGAGAGACCACTCTGTCTCAGCTCAAGCACGAGAACCCTCTTTAGTTGAATAAGTTGGTTGGACTGAGCCATCCTCCAAACTGCCGCTAAATTGCAATAAAAAGAAGACTAAATAGCAGCTACACATATTAACGGCCGCTAGGTTCCCTACAAAATATCTGGAAAGCAAAAAATCAAGATAATCATAGGTGCGTCCAAACTTTTGTCCACCCATTTTTCTGGGGTCCTTCGAAAATTGATTCATACTACAGCAACATGAGGGGGACTAAACACCATATGGTTTCAGGTTATGTAGGGGTACTATGCACAAACTTAGCACGCAACTTCATCTGCAAGCTGCAAACAGAACAAGTGTTATTAACAGAAAACTGAAAATTTTGGGGGTGCGTCCAAACTTTTGGCCGCCACTGTATAGTACCCGGGTACTATAAACAGCACTATACGGTACCACTCTGTTCAGATTTCGTACCATACAATGTATATGGTAGTAGCAGTCAGCAAACGTGGGGGTACGGTGCCACTAGCCTAGGTACCGGTACCATATATGGTAGTAGCAGTCAGCAAACTTAGGGGTACGGTGCCACTAGCCTAGGTACCGGTACCATATATGGTAGTAGCAGTCAGCAAACTTAGGGGTACTGTGCCACTAGCCTAGGTACCGGTACCATATGGTAGTAGCAGTCAGCAAACGTGGGGGTACGGTGCCACTAGCCTAGGTACCGGTACAATATATGGTAGTAGCAGTCAGCAAACGTGGGGGTACGGTGCCACTAGCCTAGGTACCGGTACAATATATGGTAAGCAGTCAGCAAACTTAGGGGTACGGTGCCACTAGCCTAGGTACCGGTACCATATGGTAGTAGCAGTCAGCAAACGTGGGGGTACGGTGCCACTAGCCTAGGTACCGGTACCATATGGTAGTAGCAGTCAGCAAACTTAGGGGTACGGTGCCACTAGCCTAGGTACCGGTACCATATGGTAGTAGCAGTCAGCAAACGTGGGGGTACGGTGCCACTAGCCTAGGTACCGGTACAATATATGGTAGTAGCAGTCAGCAAACTTAGGGGTACGGTGCCACTAGCCTAGGTACCGGTACCATATGGTAGTAGCAGTCAGCAAACTTAGGGGTACGGTGCCACTAGCCTAGGTACCGGTACCATATGGTAGTAGCAGTCAGCAAACGTGGGGGTATGGTGCCACTAGCCTAGGTACCGGTACAATATATGGTAGTAGCAGTCAGCAAACGTGGGGGTACGGTGCCACTAGCCTAGGTACCGGTACCATATGGTAGTAGCAGTCAGCAAACGTGGGGGTACGGTGCCACTAGCCTAGGTACCGGTACAATATATGGTAGTAGCAGTCAGCAAACTTAGGGGTACGGTGCCACTAGCCTAGGTACCGGTACCATATGGTAGTAGCAGTCAGCAAACGTGGGGGTACGGTGCCACTAGCCTAGGTACCGGTACCATATATGGTAGTAGCAGTCAGCAAACGTGGGGGTATGGTGCCACTAGCCTAGGTACCGGTACAATATATGGTAGTAGCAGTCAGCAAACGTGGGGGTACGGTGCCACTAGCCTAGGTACCGGTACCATATGGTAGTAGCAGTCAGCAAACGTGGGGGTACGGTGCCACTAGCCTAGGTACCGGTACAATATATGGTAGTAGCAGTCAGCAAACTTAGGGGTACGGTGCCACTAGCCTAGGTACCGGTACCATATGGTAGTAGCAGTCAGCAAACGTGGGGGTACGGTGCCACTAGCCTAGGTACCGGTACCATATATGGTAGTAGCAGTCAGCAAACGTGGGGGTACGGTGCCACTAGCCTAGGTACCGGTACAATATATGGTAGTAGCAGTCAGCAAACGTGGGGGTACGGTGCCACTAGCCTAGGTACCGGTACCATATGGTAGTAGCAGTCAGCAAACTTAGGGGTACGGTGCCACTAGCCTAGGTACCGGTACCATATGGTAGTAGCAGTCAGCAAACGTGGGGGTATGGTGCCACTAGCCTAGGTACCGGTACAAATATATGGTAGTAGCAGTCAGCAAACGTGGGGGTACGGTGCCACTAGCCTAGGTACCGGTACCATATGGTAGTAGCAGTCAGCAAACGTGGGGGTATGGTGCCACTAGCCTAGGTACCGGTACAAATATATGGTAGTAGCAGTCAGCAAACGTGGGGGTACGGTGCCACTAGCCTAGGTACCGGTACCATATGGTAGTAGCAGTCAGCAAACGTGGGGGTACGGTGCCACTAGCCTAGGTACCGGTACAATATATGGTAGTAGCAGTCAGCAAACTTAGGGGTACGGTGCCACTAGCCTAGGTACCGGTACCATATGGTAGTAGCAGTCAGCAAACGTGGGGGTACGGTGCCACTAGCCTAGGTACCGGTACCATATATGGTAGTAGCAGTCAGCAAACGTGGGGGTACGGTGCCACTAGCCTAGGTACCGGTACCATATATGGTAGTAGCAGTCAGCAAACTTAGGGGTACGGTGCCACTAGCCTAGGTACCGGTACCATATATGGTAGTAGCAGCTCCGACTGACGCCCACCAACAAGAGCTCATCCAACACCTTCGCAGAACTGTCAGCAACAACAACAAAACCACCCCCAACAAAAAAACCAACCTCTTCTTCGCTCCCTTCTCCCTCAATGAGTTAACTGCCGCCCAAACCACCATCACTCTACGACGTGCCCCTGGTGCCGATGGAATTCTACCCGAATATCTCTCCCACTTGAAAGGCCCTGGCCTAAATGGAATACTCCGCCTTTTCAACCGCTTTGGGACCTCCTGCCTAATGCCCAAACCCTGGAAGCGTGTAATCGTCATTCCCATCCTCAAACCCAATAAAGACCCCACCTTGCTTTCTTCTTACCACCCCATCGCACTTGCTTCTCAATTAGGAAAGTGGTTTGAACGACTCATTCATGGTCGCTTCCAGTACTGGCTTGAAACTCATCCTCACTTCAACCCTACCCAAGCTGGCTTCCGGCCTCACCACAACACCACTGATCAACTCATCCGACTCACTCAATCCATTGAAACCGGCTTCCAAAAGAAACATCACACCCTAGCTGTCTTCCTTGACTTTAGCCAAGCTTTCGACTCTGTTTGGCACCATGGTCTCATCACCAAACTTCATGCTCTCGGAGTGTCTGGCAAAATGTTCATCTGGCTAACAGACTTCCTACAGTCTCGTTCCCTCCAAGTCAAAGTCAACAATGCCTACTCCCGACCTTGCCCATCCGACATCGGAGTTCCCCAAGGCTGCATCTTCAGTCCGATCTTATTCTCTGTTTACCTCAATGACTTGGATCAAGCCCTGCCAGCCAACATTTCCATCGGAAAATATGCCGACGATGTAGTCCTCTCCCTCACTGGACCCAACTTAACCCGCCTCTGTACCAAGATGAACCATGCCTTAACAGCCCTCTGTGCCTGGCTTCGTTCCTGGAAACTCAGCCTCAATGTTCAAAAGTGTCAGGCCACTGTCTTCAGCCTCAGTCATCAAGATACCCTGGCCTGTTACCCCATTCAACTACAGTTTGACAACCAACTGCTCCCTGTCACTCACACGCCAACCTATCTTGGAATGACCCTTGATCCCAAACTGACTTGGAAACACCACATCCTCAAAACTGTCAACAAAGCCATGCGCCGTCTAGCTGTTCTTCGCAAGCTTACAGGCATGTCCTGGGGACTCACTGCCACCGACACCACTCACCTCTTCAAATCCTACATTCGGCCCGTTCTCGAATATGGGGCAGAAGTATGGCATCCTACAGCATGCCCAGCGATCTCCAGCCTGATTGACCGAGTTCAAGGAAAGGCCCTCCGCCTGGCCCATGCAGTGCCGGCCCACACCAGTCAAGCTGCTCTGGAAATCGAAAGCAACATGCCACCCCTCTCCCTCCGCAGACATGCCAAAGTCATTGGGAAATATGAGCAAACCCTCCGCAAATCTGATGCTCATTGTCTCAAATGGAACATAGTTGACTATCACACCATTCCCGAGCAGAAACGCCACCGCCTCCAGCGCTCCAACTTTGTCAAATACGCATCACGTTTCACTGCTGACATCCCACGACGCCCCTCTCGCAACCCCACTCCTCCTCTACCCCTTCATCCTCTCCACCTTACTACCGCAAATCTGTCCTTCTGGATCTCTCACAGCAAGCCTTTTGACCCCTCCGCCCTCTTCCCTTTCACTGACTGGCTGCATATCTACACAGACGCATCTCTCCATCCGTCTTCTCAACAGGCTGGACTTGGTTGTCTCCTCCAAAGCTCTCACCCTCCCGATCTCTCCCACATGGAGCCTGCTGATGGACTCTGGAGCACCATTGACCTCGAGCTCAAAGCCCTTCATCATAGACTTACCATCAACCACCAGCTCCTTCAATCACGCCATCTCCACAAAATCGTCCTCATGACTGACAGCCTGAGTGCTCTCCTCAGTCTCCAAACTGCCTACAACAACCTCCGCTCCCAGTCTGACCTCCTCTACTCCATTCAACTCACTGTGCAGGACCTCACTCAGCTCTGCGACCGCCTGTTTCAGCAACCCCTCTCCCTTGCCTTCAAATGGATCCCTGGGCACACTGGCATTGCTGGGAATGAAATCGCTGACCGTCTTGCTCACCAATCCTCCCGAGCGCCCCCCTACAAATCACCTCTTCCATACCACATCCTCAAGCGCTGGCTCCAGCAAGATCTCACCGCAACTTGGCTTCAAACCTGGGCCAATTCCAACCAAGCTCGCCCTTACTTCCGCCACCGGCCCGCTCCTGTCAACTCTGACCCCATCAACAAACTTCCGCGCTGGGAGCACCGTACCATTCTACTCCTCCGCCTACACCAGTTTCCCACTGCTCAATGGTTGCATCGCATCGGCAAGCACCCCACCCCTAACTGCAGCTGCGGTCACATTGAAACAGTCAGCCACATGCTCCTACACTGCAGATCCACCTCTCACCTTCGCGCCACCCTATGGCCAGCCAACTCCCCCACTCTCCACCAAGCCCTCTATGGCACCCTGCACGACCTTCACCTCACTCTACAATTCCTCAAAGCCTCCAATCGGCTACAGTAGCAATGTTTCCGGTCATCGGGAGTCACCGAAAAAGATCGCAGTAAGCTGATCTAAAGGTGAGCCGGTTGATTAAAACCCAAAAAAACCGTATATACATGGTAGAGAACTGGAATGCTCCAAAAGGCAAGTGGCTATCATTGTTTATACTGCCTTGTTTAGTACTGGTGTGTTTGTTTTGCAATGTCTGATAAAAGTGGACCGGACAAAACCAATCGTTCCAACCTGAGTCGAACAGCCAAATCGAGCCTAACTGCGAGCGGCGGCGGCGCAGTAGCCAAGCCTTCCGGCGGCGGTACAAGTTCTAAGCGTTCGAAGACGGTGGCTAAACAAACCAAAGTCGAAACGAAACAGATCAAATTCGAAGCCAAACAGACCAAAGTCGAAACCAAATCCAGACCTGCTGCAAGAAAGGGCGGCGTGGTGCAATTCGCGGAACCGACCCCAGAACAAAGCCAAGGTTTTCGGTGAGAGTTTTACCTAACGAGTGAGTGCACCGGTCTTTTCAGAGACACAAGCCAGCGAAGAGTCTAGAAAAGCATTCGAGGAAGCGGCTAGGTCGCATTATCAAAACGAATTTCAGTTGGCACAACAAATGATGGAGGAACTGACCAAGGCTAAAAAGGATGGCAGAGCCGACGACAAACGAACTGGCGAAAATGATCCTGCACCAATCTAATACTGTCATACCCACTCTCATACATACCAGTGATTTGAAATAAATGCATTCAACCTGTCTGTCGCAACCACAAACTCCACCGTCCATACCAACGAACAATGAGCTTCGTTTCTAACTGCCTTTTCTTCGTTTGCCGCTCCTTGTATAGGCCATTCATAATTCACTCGGTTTCTGCTTTGTGCAAAATTTTTCGATTTTCTTAGATCTGTTTATTTCTAGCTACCGTACTTGACATAGTCTTGGGGTTTTTCAAAACGAAAACATGAGATACTACGGTAGCAATTTGCAGCTTTTCTGAGAAAACATTCGGCAATTGTGGGACACTACCCCCATTAGCGGAAACCTACCATATTCACTTAAGACTAAGATTGAACCAATAAGTAAGTCTAACTACATCCTAAAGTCCATTCCCGAACATACGTAGAAGCCTAAAACCTGATCACAGTGCTGAATAGAAGCCCCTCGGTTCCTTCCAAATAAGTGAGGTATAGTGTCACCATCTAAATCAAGTAATCAGTGTGTCATGCATAAGTGAAACAAAGGCATGCCGCTTCCCTCGCAATCCGACAGCGAACCCTACCCTACCCTACAGCCTATAGCTGTCGCGTGTAGGAAACCTAACGTAAGAAAGAAGAGACAAAACATAAATTGTTGCATCCTCCTTTCCTTCTCCTGATCAACGGTGGTGACTAAGTGTGATGACTGAGACTGATATGCCCTTAAAGTGCCTGACTGTATGTATAGAAGGTGCTGAACGGTACATGTAGGTATGATTTCGGAAAAAATAGTAAGTAAACTACTAACCAATAACCGCGCCAATGCAGCTGGTATAAATGACTCGTTTAACGGAAGTTTCTGCCGCGCAAGCTTTGACCAAATTGCTGACCCCTTCACAAGCAGGTCGTACAACCAACTCTTCCGAATCTTGCTGTGTCTTGTATACAATCGGGGAGGCAACATGTAAGACGAACGTGCAACCGCTGACAGCTCTAAATACTTAAATGAGCCTCAAACATGCAAAAACATTGCATATCCATACTTGAGCCAATCTTTGTAGCGAGTCAGCTCTAACCGAACAACTTCTAAGCGGTTTTCTTCAATTTGGGCTGAGAAACACTCTCGAAAGGATTGAGTCAAATCAGAGTTTAGATCGCGAACCGTTGCCTTAACTCGATAGCCACAATTCAATAGAGTCTTTACGCAATGACTGCCGACGTGTCCGGTTGCTCCAGTTACCAACACTACTGAAAATACACCGAAAGAAACTTATAAACACATCGTTAGGTGAACGCACACGTATTAGTTACCATGTACAGTGGGGTGCAAAAGATTAAACGCACCTAGTCAGGTACAAGAAAAAGTGACTTTTCACTTATTTGTTGAAGGTAATTGGCACGTGTTATACACCGTTGCATAGCTTCAGATGTTGCGAAGAGGTTGGCGCAGACTGCACTGCAATGTGTTGCTTTATAGTAAAGTTATAGCCAGTCTAAGCCGGACTGTTAGAAAAAGGGTTAGCAAAAGTTTAAACGCACTATAAAAATCCCACAAAATCCGACTCAGATCTTTCAAATAAAAGTTGTACGAATACCTAAATAGTAAATAATAAGAAACAAGACAAAGTTTGATGCTTTGCCATGATTCAGTAGCCCTTTGTTGTGCTCTTTGTCCAATTGGCATGCGGAAGATTGAACCTGCTATGGTGGCTTTTATCAACGCGATCTCTACCACCAGAGTGCTAGTAGCACCTTGACAGATCAAACTTACTACCATGTGGTGTATGTTAGAAAGTCTGGCATGCATGAATTTCAAGCTTTTTAATGGTTACAAGTCATAAACGTTGGTAATTATGGGATAAAAACAAGATAATTATAGTGAATCTGCTAGGTAATGGCCACAATGTTATGGTTATGAGGTGCATATCTGACTCAGCTGCCTGGTTTTAAGAAGAATAGCATGAGCAAAGACAGCAGAAGCCCTAAGAGGCCAGAGAAGCTGAACACAGTAAAATTGGGACCTTTAGTATCACAGTCAAACACGAGTGAGCCAAGATTAAGTGTACACCAATGGCAGAAGCATTCACTGAAGCAGCCATAGGTCATCTTAAAATGAACAGATGATGGAATTCCATATCCATGGGATCACACAATGCATTTCAGTTAAAAACGCAAGTTTTTGAAAGCAGGGATGATGTCTGCTGGTCAAATTACCCTCACAGTTTGCGTCAGTTGATTATTGTGGATCATTACTGGATATTCAGTATGCTGGTTATAGTGCTGTTAACTGAGTAAGATGCCTAAATGGCATGTTCTGGTATTTTTGCATAAGAGAAACAATAGTACACGTAAAAAGCATATGAGTTAACCCATGTTTGTTGGTTGCAGTCGATTACAAACACTGAGAAGACCAGAATACTAAACCTCAGTGTTAGAGATGCGGAACAGTAATGATCTGTCAACCTTAATCTAATTAAAAAATGTTCTGTTTTCGTGGTTCTGTTATCATAAACACAGTTTTTTTAGCCTGATTAGCAGTCTCAGTCTCTTACACATCCATAAAAAGTTTGAGAGAGTTCAAAACCATTCAAATTGTAGACCTTGTACGCAGACCAGACCAATTTCACCATGATGAGATGTGTTACGATTAATTGCGTTACAGTGCGACTGAATTATAACATAGCATCAAAGTTGTCCTGTTGTTCATTAATTAGTATTTAGGTATTCTTACAATCGTTGTTTGAATGAAGTTTAGTCAGATTTTGTAGAATTTTGAAAGTGCGTTTAAACTTTTGCTAACCCTTTTCCTGACAGATTGACTTAGACCGGATATAACTTCACCATGACGAAACCCATTGCAGCGCAGTCTGCACCACCCTTTTGGTAAGATCTCAAGCTATGTAACGGTGTATAACACTTACCGATTACCTCCAACAATTCAGCGAAAAGTCAGTTTTTCTTGAAGAGGACAAGGTGCGTTTAAACTTTTGCACCCCACTGTATGTACAAAGTAGATTGGCTTGGGGAACGTTTGGAATTATATGAGCTCAGCAAAAATCATATGACTTACTTTCATCGTTTGCTCTATTTTCTACTTCACAGTCTGTTTTAGAACAGACTGCAGCCGTTTCTCCTTCGTCATCACTAACGGGAATTTCCTCGAACTCATCCATAACAATCTTTCACAGCATGCGGCGCAGTTGCTACCAGTAATCTGGAAGGTTCTACAGTTCTTCGCAGTAAAGTGGCTCGGGAAACGTTTACTGGAATTGTCAGAACGTACGTAGTATCACAGACAGAACCCATAGCGCAGAGCGATGGTCATTGTTTCAGATAGCACAAACGAACAGTACCACTGAGTCGTCACGAACAAAAAGCCTTGCACGAGAAATCTTCCGCCGGCTTTTAGGGAGACTGACAGTCGAGTCACGGTGGTATCACTGACTTGGGTAAGACTAAGACACCACCCAAACTGGGAGCTTCCCTCCGATAATTTTGGAAGCTTTTTCAATTTCAGACACAGAAAATAGCTAAAATTGTCTCTGTAAAACATCGGTGCAAATGTTTTAGCTGCATTTGAGCCCGAACTGATATCACAAATAGAATTTCCAAAAAAGCCGGCATAGAGCTTGTTAAATCTCAAGGGGGAACTGGCCCCGGAAGCCATAACATCAAAAGAAAAGTAACAACAAACAACATAAACAAAATATAATCTCATAAGATCAGTGAAAAGTTCAGATTCGACAACAGCTCATTTAGCAGTCAGTCAGCCAGTAGGTGTGGGCAAAGAAACCCGTGCTGCTGAATCGAAAACGCCTTATTTACGAAAGCACATGCCGTGTTTTCGGTTTTTACATTGTAAAAATTCTGGCATTATTTCTAACCGATTCGGTTGCGGTTTTTTGCATTTATTAATAAGTTTAGGGTTTGTTCTTGCTTTGTAGATGTCAATTTAAAAAATTACAATTTTAAAATTGTTTTATGGCCAGATGAAATTTTTCAGTTTCTATTTAAATTGAATAACTCGATAACAGCTTGTTCTTTCAGCAAGGACACTTCAGAAATGAAAATTCAGGTATGATTTACTGTTGAATAATTTCAGGAATATTCATTCCTTCCTGAGCCTGTTGAATTTCTCTTAAAATTGTCTACACGCCTGCATGATAATCGACTAGAAAACCTAAACACTAGAAACCAATCGAAATTTCTCTACCCATCCCTACAGTCAGTTAGAATATGTAGAAAACTGGCTATAGTTAGTTCTTTCTCGACTTGACGAAGGCCAGAAAGACAGAGTGATAACAAAGAGGCAGTCGAAAGTAGTCGCACTCTCGCTTCGTTCAGACAGAAATGCGTTGACTAGAAAACTGGACTATTATTTTGCTATTTCAGTGCCTAATCGAAGTCGTGGTCTATCTGCTGTGTTTTGGTCTGGTGGTACTGCTTGCGCGACGCGTAGTCGGTGTTGTCCTCGTTGAGACGCGACGCAAACGTGTCGACGCCCGGGTGCAACGGAGCCACGATCACCTGAAAATTGTTCCCAGACTAATAAAATCTATTCCACGCAGGCACGCACCTGGTCTTGTTCCTGCATGCCACCGCGCCATTTGCTCACGATGGTGCGTAGACTGTGCGGAATGCTGAACTCAGAGATTCCTAGAAAAAACTATAAACTGTGCTAGATTTTCAGAGGACGCCCTTTTTCTGGCTTTTAATCGAAATCAGTTAGATTGTTTTACCAGGGAAAACGCCAGGCACCGCCTGACCGATGTAGGTGTAGATAGCGCCCAGCAGCAGCAAATGCGCGACGGCGAACCAGAAATTCATGGGAAATAAGATAATAATGTTGACTATGGCCTAAAGAGTCAAACAGTTTAACAACAGTACAACTGCTACGCAGACATGGGCTAGCATTTCGGCTGAGGGGGTAGAATTTTCAAATCCTGAGGGGGGTTGAGAGGGTGGTAAGTCAAAAAGTCAGATTTTTGGTAAAATCAAGGTTTTTTGGCTTATTTTTCATTAAAATAAGTTAAAATAAGCTATTCTGAGCTCATTTACACCTAATCCAGACATATTTTAATCATAATTTTCTATACAAAATTCTTCCAAAAAATTCCTGAGGGGGGTAGCGGCCGGCTGAGGGGGTAGGTCAGAGCCTGAGGGGGCCAACCCCCCCCCTTTGTCCATGTCTGCAGCTACGTACGTACCCCGATGAGTGAGATCCATCTGTTACAGAACAACGAATACCACGACTGCGGCTGGTGGATTATCGTAGGTTTGGCTGAAACGGACCGGATCTAAACCTCAAACAAGGTTCCCAATCTTTTTACCAGGTTTGTCCAGCAAAGCAGGGCCGTCAATAGGAGCGGCCTCTGAGTGTTTGTCGTGGTCTAGGTCGGTTCCCTTGGTCAGCGCTCCCTTCTCGGGATCGTGGGTAGGCGAACCCCCCAGTGCTTTCTTCTGACGCTCGGGAAATAAATGGTCCAAATCGCTGGTGCTCTGCGCTTGGGCCGCACCTTTTATATTACCCATGCTACCGTAACCTGGCTTAATGCCTGCCTCGAACTCGCTGCAAATAGACTACAGTAGAACTGGAGCAACTATATAAGAAGATATTTGATGAACATAGAAAGGAGCCTTAAATCGTTGCATGCAAGCAAACACTCCCATTCATTGTACAGGGTGCCCATGTTTGGTCGTTAGCAACACGGGACTGTGTGAACGGAATTCAATAAAATTTCACACAAATATAATGCCAAGGTTAACTTAGATGCTTGCCTATTTTGGGCAATATCCATTGAAAGACGCGAAAGACGTTTATTCAACAAAACGAAAAATCAGTGATTTTCAAAGTTGTCCGCCCAGTCAGTTTGCGCTGAGCCTTATCAGCCAGAGAATTCGATCTGTCTGAAGACTGATCATCATTATCCTTCTGTTCCAAAATCAACAGCCAATCAATCTAATCTAGGAAATCGCACAAAATACCTTCAGCAAGTGAAACTAATCTAACTAACTAATTTAAGCACCGGATACAGCTGAAATTCGGGCAGGCATCTAAGTTGCTCCAGGCACTATACATTGTACAACTGTATTTGTGTAAAATTGGTAGAGTTCCGTTCACATAATGGCGTGCCGCTAACGACCAAACGTGGGAGAGCTGTACTTACATGGGCATCAGTAGCTATTGTAGGTAGAGAAGAAGAGTTGGTACCGTAGTTCTCGTTGTTGCTGGAGGTCGTAGGTCATGGCGAGACTGACGTAGGCGTAGTTGACGAACGAGTAGGTGATGAGGAAGGGCATGGTGGCCAGCAGAGCCAGTCGGTTCAGGTCGGCCAGCAGCAGAAACACGAACGACAAAACCGTCAGCACGATCGTGGCCAGCACTGGCACCTTGTTTGGACCTCTCTAAACCTCTTGCACAATGCCACTTATGCTTATGCTTAGTTTATGCTTATGCTTATGCTTAGTTTATGCTACTGGTGGCACTACGTATACCACAGGCCCGAACGTGGGGGTACCATGTACATGTATGCATACATGGGCCGGAAAAATCCGGAGGGGGTATGGAGACCTCGGGGGGGGGGGGGGGGGGTTCCCAAAAAAGCCCAAAAAACGCCTATTTTGCCTTAAATAGCGAAAATTCTCTCCCTCCGGGAGGGGGAGGGGGTATGGACGGCCGAGGGGGAGTATTGGCCAAAATTACCCCCCCGGCCCATGTATGCATGTATGGTGCCAGTACCATAAACGGCGTTAAGTGCCGGACTGTCTTACACTCCACCCACCACACACTACTGCAGTTATACAGGACAGCAGTTTAGGTGTAAAAGAGACTGTTGCCTGCAAACTTTTAATATAAAACCAGACACGGGCTAGCATTTCGGCTGCGGGGGCGGTAAATTTTCAAATCCAGTGGGGGCTGATGGGGGTTGAGGGGTTGGTAAGCCAAAAAAGACCGATTTTCACTAAAATCAAGGTTTTTAGGCTTATTTTTAGCTAAACTAGGTTAAAATAAGCTATTCTGAGCTCATAAACAAAATGCTTCCTAAAATTCCGTGGGGTAGAACGGGCTGATGGGGGGGTAGGTCCGAGCCTGAGGGGTCAACCTCTCCTCAGCCCCCTTCGCCAATGTCGGTATAAAATTGGTACCACATCGGAACAGTTCAATAAGAGAGAACCATATGGTACTGGAACATACATGTGCATGGTTGGCGGCTCAGGTGGGATGGCCAGATCTCCATGCGTAGTTGCCTGAATATAGGTGCAAATTTTCGGTGGGACATTCAAATTTTTGCGGGAAATTTAAATTTTTGCCCAAAAATTTGTCAAAAACTTCGAAATTTTCGGATAAATTAAAAAAATTTGCGGTAAAAATCAAAATTTTGACAAAAAATTGCCAAAAAACCACTTTTCTGACAGAAAGATTGTCAAAAAATCCAAATTTTCCAAGAAAATTTGAAAAAATTTCGGGTTTGGTGCGTAGTTGCCTGGAGGAAGGGTGCGTAGTTGCGTAGTTGCCAAAATTGATTTCTGGGGCTTAAAAACGCATCTGGAGGCTTTCTAGCAGCCTCTAGCAACGTTTGGTAGACTTTTATTTTCGTCCCCCCTGGGACCCCCCATGCACATGTATGTACTGAAACCAAACACTGTATTCCTAAACTGTCCTAGATAAACTTTAGTATGCAGTAGTAAACTGTGGATGAAATCAAGATTCTAGAAATTAGAGCGATTATAACTGTAAGTCAGTGTCGTACCCCGGCTTCGAGCCGTTTGATAACAGGAATAACGTTTTCGGCGGCGATGCCTTGAAGAACGCGCGGAGCTCCGTAGAGACCTCCCAGCAGTGAGCTGAGACTCGATATGTACAGACCGGCCAGGAACAGAATGCGAGTCGCCGACACCTGGAAAGGAGAGTCTCTCAATTAGCATTCAGTTACAGTAGTTCTTACAGAACACAAGGCAAGGGCAAAGGTTTGAAACCCTTACGCACACTCCACTAACTCTTAGAGACCTTCATAGGAAGAAGTTTTGAAAAAAAATTAAACATTCCTCCCATACATGTAACAGGTCATCCGCCGATGGGGGAGGGGGGTTGGGGGGGGTCTGGCGCCGGCCGGGGGGGTCTGAGACAAAATTTTGGGAGGGGGGTAGGGCACTAAAAACGCTCAAAAATCGAAAAAATCGCAATTTTTGGGCTAAAAATCGCCAAAAATCGCTAATTTGGGCTGAAATACAGCTAAAAAGTACTGTTTTGCGGGCGATTTTGGCAATTTTTGTATCTGAAATTGTAAAAAATTGCAAAAATTTCCTCAAAAATTAACTTGCCAGAAAAATCGGAGGGGGGGTCGGCGAAATCGTCTCGGGGGGGGGGGCATACGGGGGGTCTGGCCTAAGTCGGGTGGGGGCAGACCCCCCTGTTACATGTATGATTCCTCCAGAATAGAGTGAATACACGTTATCAGTAGATGTACAATGTACATACAGGATGGACTAAAAGAGTTCACCCCTTTTCGATTTGGCTGAGATCTTCAGAATTAACAAGATAGCTGGTTAGATAATGTTCAAGTTTGGTGTCAAAATTCTGACTGGCTCAGGTCTTATGAGCGGAAAACTAAGATTCAGGGTGGTACACGGAAATTCTAATTTTTCCGTTAGTTCCAGGAGTATGGGTCTGAATCTTGCAGGAATGATTGGTATTGCCATTGGGCAGGGCATTACATACTGACTGAGCACCATTATACGTAGCTCAAAGGGCTCTACAATTGGAAAATTTCAAAAAACATGATTGAAAATCCCATAGTTAGGAAATCCGCACTTTCCACAATCAAAGCACTGAATCAGTTGCTAATCATGACAGATTTAGCAGGAAGCTCGGAATATGAATGAACCTGATATTTAAACTTGTTCCACATTAAAGAAGCCATCCCCATAGTGTTTTTGGAAAACTGAAAATCTTCAGAATCGTCATTTTACCGGTTTTACGAAAAAGTCACATTTTCTCATGATTTCAAATTCTACAAATTTTGGACCCTTTCAGTTATAATCGTGCCCAGTCAGTATGTTATGTCAAATGGCAACACCAATCATTCCTGCAAGTTTCAAACCCATACTCCTGGAACTAACGGAAAAATGATAATTTCTGTGTACCACCCTGAATCTTAGTTTTCGGTTAATAAAACCTGAGTAAGTCAGAATTGTGGTACCAAATTTGCACAATACCTACTCAGTTATCTCGTTAATTAATCCTGAAAATTTGAGCCAAATCGATACAGAAATTATCGAGAACGAATCGCTTGAGTAAAGTTCCAAAAAAGGAGTACACATTTTTTGGCCCATACTGTTATGCAGTACTCATTGCACACAGTGCACTGTACATACGTATGCATAGCCATACATGTAACAGGGGCTCTGCCCCCACCCAACTTAGGCCAAACCCCAAAGACGATTTTCCGAGCCCCTCCGATTTTCTGGCATGTAATTTTCCAGCAAATTGTTTACAATTTTTTTAGAATGGCAGACACTAAAAATGCTAAAATCGCCAGTAAGACAGCACTTTTTAGCTGTATTTGAGCCCAAATCCCCAACCCCTCCACATCGGTGGATGACTTGTTTACATTTGTGTACAGCTGAAAATCTGAATAAATAATGACGGTAGTGAAAGGCCTACACCGGTCTCACCTCTTCAGCAATCATGGTGTTCTGTTGCAAGCTGAATCGGTCGCACGTTCCACCGAGAATCATTATGAACAAGAAACAAAAGCCCGAACTGAAAGCAGCCGCAATTTTGATGCACCTACGTATCTTCGCTTCACCTGCAGCCGACGGCAGCCAATTCGCCCAGAGGAATATTGAGACTGGGGTTCTTCAGATCGCCACTCATATTCACTCCAGCCAGTACACCTATGAAATTGGAGAAGAAGACGCCGAAGACCGTCCAGAAGGTCTGCGCATGACCGTTCCCCTCCTCTTCGGAGGTGTAGTTTTTGTCCACGTTGTCACGGAAATTCTTGAGCGAAAAGCCCAACACTCCTTCGCCTGAATACCACTTTCTAACTACTCAATCACTCTACAGCCAACACTTAGCGCAAAAAACTTCGTGCCTATGTTGATCAGGCCTGTTCGGAATGTGACGTAGAAAACGTATGCAAAAATTTGGTTGGTGTGACTTAGTTAAGGTTTTGTATACTGAGTTTAAGGTGTTAGTCTGGCATCGGCGTGTAGGTTTTAGAGCACTGGACCGGCAATCCAAAGGTGCTGGGTTCGATTCCCAGCTACGCCATTGCACATGCCTTACTTTTTCACCTTTCATTCAATTTGGCAGGGAAGATCAAAAGAAAAGAAGCGCTTACTTTCGTTATGCCTGAAGAAACTGCCGAGCACCAAGTCACAGACGGCCAGCACTAACAGAGCCAACAGAGCCAGCTGCAGCTTCACTACCCACTTGACGCCGGCCACGTTTATTCCTGAAACAATCCACAAAATACAATGTACGTACAGTATGTGTGATGCAACCGTGGATCTGACACCGCCAACAACAACCATCCCCACTGAGACAATTACGAACAGGAAATTGTGTTAAATTATACAGGGTGTGCCAAAAAAAAACAACCCAGCAGATTTTTCGCTGTAGCAACCGCAAATCTCAACCGATTTGAATGAATCCTTTTTTAAATGAAAGATAAATAAATTCTTGAAAGATTGATGTAACGCTTATTAATGTACCCTGCTTAGTTCCTGAGATATTCACTCTCAAAGTCAAAAATTTGATTTTGGCAATGAACAAGAGGGAATTTTTCTTTTTCCGCTGCACTTCGTAATAAAACGATTCCTGCTACTGCTGAGGGCTATTGGAGGCTTTACTGGTGACACATAAACTCGGTTCACTTCAACAGTAAAGTGTCATTAGCCCCCAGCAGTAGGAATCTGCTTTATTATGAAATGGAACGGAATCGCTCTTGTTCTTTGCCAAAATCTGTTTCGACTCTGAGGGCAAATATCTCAAGAACTAAGCAGTGAATCTCAATAAAAATTGCACCAATCTTTGAAGAATTTATCAATCTTTCATTCAAAAAAGCATTCATTCAAATCGGTTAAGATTCATGGTTGCAAAAGTAAAAAATCTGCTGGGTTGTGTTTATCACTCTTGTTCACTGCCAAAATCTCTGTTTTGACTTTGAGGGCAAATATCTCAGGAACTAACCAGGCTATCTTAATAAACGGTATATCAATCTTTCAAGAATTTATTTTTCTTTTATTTAAAAAAAGATTCATTCAAATCGGTTGCGATTTGCGGTTGCTACAGCAAAAAATCTGCTGGGTTGTTTTTTTTTGGCACACCCTGTACATTATACCCTATAAGAGCAGCCCAGTCCATTTAAAATTTAAAGAGCGAACATTGACGAAAACAAACTTTCTAAATTCAAGCACAAAACAATTGCGTTCGTCTTTTTGCGGTCTTCATGTGTATGTGGCTCCCGGAGTTTCAGGCGAACACAACGCTATTTACAACGTAGACGAACAAAACGTCAGTATTCGCCTAAAAAGCGTTAAGCGCCTAAGAAATGGTTAACCATTGAAGAGAAGTTTACTGTTACAACTAACAAAACAATGAATGTACAGAATAACGGGTGGATTATATACACAATTCTTCATCACTCCCCCTCGGACGAGCGTCGTGGTTGAATCGGGGCTACATCTGCGCCTGACGATCGTCCGGAAACACGAGACGTAGGAGAGCTGGAGGAACGGAGACAAGTGATGAGGGAGATGATGAGTGAGGAGCCTGGCAACACTTGATGGGGTACTTGAGAGCTTGGAACCACTGCGAACTGAACCGAACCGAACTGCATTGAACTTGTCAAGGGAAACGAAGCCGCATTCGGTGGGGTTGTACTCGCTTGGGCTCTGCTTGAAGGGAATGGAGGAAGAAGACTGTTGGCTTGAGTGAATGGGAAACGGAAGACGGGAAACGGACTGAATCACTCCCCTTGGCGAGTGTAGAACTGGATGGGCACAAGGAAACGGTGGGCTTGGTAGGCTTGGTGGGCGGTACGTAGGCTTGGTGGGCGGTAGGCTTGGTAGGCTGGGTGGGCTTGTTGGGCTTGGCTTGGTAGGTGGGCTTGGCTTGGTAAGTGGGCTTGGATTGGCTTTGGATCGGTTGACGAACGATTGAGAGGTGGGTGCACAACAACACAACAACAAAATTTTGGTCTCGGCACCAATGAAGAGAAGTTTACTGTTACAACTAACAAAACAATGAATGTACAGAATAACGGGTGGATTATATACACAATTCTTCATCATCTATTTTCGTTGTTTGTATTAGAGCGAATTTTGGGTCAAAATTTCTATTTTAGTACTGGTATACGTTGTTTGAAGTTTCCGCTCAGACATCTGTTAACCAATCCCTGATTAGGGGGGTTGCGGTCTGCAGCCGGCCGGAGGTAAGAGTCTGAGCCATACAAGTAACAGGTCGTCGGCTGAAGGGGAAGGGGGTCTGGCGCCGGACGGCGGTTCAGAGCCCAAATTCTAGGGGAGGGGTTGGCTATTAAAAAACGCTCAAAACTGCAAAAAATCGTCAAAAATGGCTAATTTGAGCTCAACTACGGCTAAAAAGTGTTGTTTTACAGGCGATTTTAGCAATTTTAGTGTCTGAAATTGTATAAAAATTTTCTGAAAAAATGACTTACAAGAAAATATCGTGAGGGGTGTCCAACATCGTGGTCCTCACCTAAGTTGGGTAGGGGGCAAACCCACCGGCCCTGTTAAATGTACGTACACGTAGTACACTATGTACAGTACGTAGGTACTGCACGCTTGTGATTGTGAAAGAGTAGCTACGCACCTACTAAAGCTACCAAGACCAGAGTGGCGAGTGAGCGGATGGTGAACCAATCAGCGTTCTCTCCGCCCATCAAGTGGTTCATGCTCTCTCCGAATCCAATAGCCACCACTGACGACGCCACCGCCTGTAACCAGCACTACTGTTGCTTACAACGTATGTACATACGTCAGTCAGTGAATAATTAGTGTGCGTACCTGGCCGAATACATACATAATGCCGACAGCTCCACCGATCTGTCCACCCAGGATATGAGAGACCATAAAATACACGCCCCCGCTCTGGATCTGGCACCGCTCGCAGATTCCCACCGCTGACAAGACTGGCAGAAGGGCCAAACTGGCACACAGAATCAGAAGCAACACTGAGTAGGCCATCCCTGCGTTACCCTAAACAGGCTCAATCACTGGTCTTAATTTTGTTTCCGCTCTAAATCTACTTAAAACCGCAGAGATTGATTAACTTTCGGAAGCACTCACTCGCTACGCTAATATGTACCTACACTACTGAAGAGTGTGAACAACACCCAATTTAGCTCAGCTGCGGGTGAAAAATCGTCAGTCAACTAAGGTGCATTCTGTATCATTAGAAATGGCTAAAAATTAGACTTTCTAATTTTAGGTAAGAAGAAAGCTAATTGCTGGTGTGTTATATAAGCTAAGCTAGGTTTCGCTGTCGAATTGCGAGGGAAGCAGCATGCATTTGCATGACGCACTGATGCTCCGATTTTGATACAGCGACACCACCCCCACCAATTTGGAACTAACGGTGTGTACTTAGAACTTTGATCAGGTTTTAGGCTCCAACATAACTTGGGGATTAGGCTGAGGATGAAGGTAGACTAACTTTTCGGGTCAATCTTAGTCTTATGTTAATCGGGTAGGTTTTTGCTAATGGCGGACAGTGTGCTACAATAAATGTTTTCTCAGAAAAACTGTTCGTACGTATGTAACGAAGAATGTCAAGTATGGCAGCTAGAGACGAACGGATCTAAGAGAATCGAAAAATTTTGCACAACAGAAACCGAGTTGACTCCTAATGACCTGTACTTTGGAAAAACAGCCTACTATAAGAAATTATTTCATAAATTCTGCTAACTAAGCGAAAAATCGGGTTCCTAAATTATGGGCGAATGTGTAAAGATTTTTACGCTCCCTATCAAAATACACCCAATACTGGAAAACAACCCAAGTACACTTAGTGCCAATATGTGCCCAATACCAGTTCCGGACGCTACTTACCACAATCCAGCCCATTCGCAAGAACACAATAACGCCGAATATATTGACCATAACTGACGTAAAGACGCCATCCCATGTGCCGAACAAAACTGGCTCTTTGAGGAAAAAATTGGCACGCCACCAGGGCTTGTCTGCTGCAACAGGTCTAGATCATAGGTTTATGTACGTACGTTCTACTTGTATGTACAGAACAACAGTGTCCTATTCAGGACTTGCATTCAAATCTTTAAACATTAACACTACAAAAAACAAACTTCGCTTTTTGAAGCCAAGTTAGTCGCAAAAGACGTCGAACAAAACCTACACAGATCAGCCTGCTTGCGCTGTTCCTCTGCAAAAAGCGAGTCGTGCGGCACGTGTTCTTCCATTCCAGCGGCGGGCTGAGCTTGTTGTTCCGAATTTTGCAGTCCGAATTTAGCCCAATCGGCCTCGCCGGCCGGCCGATCCGCCATCGCTGCAGACTTTCTTTCTTCAGGCCTGTGCAGCAAGCAACATAGACCACACTGCTGCTGCTGTCTCTAATAATGTCAACTCTGAATCGATTGCAAATAATTCTCTACTTTCAATAGAACCCCCGGCGTGTTAGGAGCTGCGCTTAATAAAATTCGAAGCAACACTCCTTCAATGCACACACACACAGAAGAGTTGACACTTTGTTAGAGCTAGATTTGCATGGATTGGGGGCTTCTGAAAGCGGCCACCTAACGCAACAGCGGCAAACAGAACAGATAAAGCAGACACAGCGGCAGTGCTTTGCTGCTGACCACCATAGACCGACTAGCGGCGGAGGCGTGGGCTTGGCATCGATTTTTTCGCAGCAGCTCAGCCGCTCATACAAACACACAGACACTGTGTCGCGCTGTCGCAGAACGCTATTTGCACTATCGAAAAGGCTTGTTTCTTTAGCAAATATACTGTACGTACGTAAGTATTACATATACAGCATGTATGCAGCAATCAGAAAATAGCAGTCTCTTCCATGTATTACAGTCAGACACTTAACGCCATTTGTGGTACCGACACCATCCATATGATACCCCCACGTTTGGGGACTGTGGTAGTACCGTATATGGTACCACCACAGGCTCCGAACGTGGTGTATCAATATGGTGTCGTCGGTACCACAAACGGCGTTGAGTACCTGACTGTATTAGTTGACCTATTTCTCTTGCCACTTGGGCGTGGCGTGGAGTTGACTGTATTAGAACTGAACAAAAATGCCAACTACTGTAACTCAATTTTCAAAAATTTTGGATTTACGCCTTTTTTAACATTTGGGCGGCAAGCAGCATTGTCTTAATGTTTAACAATAGAGCACGTACTTGTATATTCTTTAAAAGATTATCAAAAAATAACCAAGCATACATACCGAAATTTGTTACTGCCATCCCACAAGCTGGCGGAACAAATCCAAATTATCACACAATACATAAATTCGTACCTAGGTAACATAGCCGTACATGGGCCGGAAAATAGTTGAGTTATGGTATATGTGTAATAACTTCCTTCTACGTACTGTACATAAGTTATTACTCGGATTGTTCTTGATGTGTAAACGTTGGTCAGCGTCTGTCAGACCAACAGAAATTAGTTTAGGAAATGCGAAATAGAAGGCAAAAGCACTGGTCCGGTCGGCCCATGTAAGCCGAGTATAGAACACAAGAGACCCAAGACACAACACCCAGGACAAGTGAGGAACAAATTTGAGGGAATAAACTCACAATCACAACGGACTCATTATTATTATTATTATTATGCATTTGGAGATTATCACAAAGCTAAGACAAAAAACTGTGTACTCCAGCAAGAGAAAGACCCAAAGAAAAATAAAAAATACCTGAGCATCAGATCGAATAACAGATTAGATCTCGTAGATCGACAAATAAATCAAGAACTCTAACCGTATATAGGCAGACAAGAGATAAAGTCTCAGCCATCCAGCGGCGATCCCAAATACACCATCGACACCTCCGTGTTACCGTATACGGCACAGACGCACGGGTAGAGTCTGACAGGCGGCAGCTCTTTGAAGGCCACGCCCAGAAACTCGTAGCCCTTCTCGAAATACAACACGTGACTGTCGCAATCCAGTACAACGCGGATTTTGTCTCCCACCTATATAACACAACACTTTCCCGTGTACACCACTATGTTTCATAGTGAGCAGGTAGGTAAGTCAGAGGTTATCTTTTCTATATTTCGGGGGGTCGGGGCGGAGGAGGTATCCCCTACCGGCGAGGGGAGTGTGGCAAGCCGAGAGAGGGGTTTGGCCGGCCAGTATTTCAGCCCATCAGAGAGAGATTTTTGACGATTTTTAGCCGAAAATTGCGATTTTTTCGATTTTTGAGCGGTTTTTAGTGCCCAACCCCTCCCGAAATTTGGGCTCAGATCCCCGGTCGGCGCCAGACACCCCAACCCCCTCCCCCTTCGGCGGATGACCTGTTACATGTATGGTTAGAAAGATCATTTCCCTGTTTTCCGCTTTTTGTAAGTTGCCCCACAAATTTTCAGATGAAGGTTGCCATATGATTGACCATACATGTGCATGGTCCACAGCTCAGAGGGGGACAGTCAGGTCTCCATGCGTAGTTGCCTGGCGAAATGTTCAAATTTTCGGCACGAAATTCAAATTTTGGCCGGAAATTTGAATTTTTTGCAAATGTTTTGGAGGAAAATTCCAAAATTTCACCTAAAATTTAAAACATTCTACTTTATGTTGAGTTTTTGACAAAAACTGCCCAAAAAACCGGATTTCCAACACAAATTTTGTCAAAAAATCGAAATTTTCGGCGAAAATTTTGGGTTTAATGCGTAGTTGCCTGGAGGAAGGGTGCGTAGTTGCCAAAATTGATTTCTATAGCTTAAAAACGCATATGGAGGCTTTCTGGCAGCCTTCGTATAGCAACGTTTGGTAGATTTTTATTTTCGTCCCCCCCTGTCCCCTCTGGGCACCCCCCATGCACATGTATGTGATTGACCGTCACCATATATGGTACTACCACAGTGGCCGAACGTGGGGTACCATATGGTGCCACTAGCCTAGGTACCGGTACCATAAACGGCGTTAAGTGCCTGGCTGGCTATTAAATTCGGCATGGGGTAATAATAATAACCCACCCAACCCAATATCGGAAAATAGCCCAATGAATCCGAAACCTAATATTGTTTCATTTCTACTGACTCTAGTCTGACCTGGTATTTGGGCGGGTTCGGCGTGAGCGGGAAGTGTTGGCAAGCTTGGCCGTTGTGTAGAAGCGTGTTGTCGACCAGGTTCCAGCCCCAACCTTGTTCGTCGCTGCCCAGCAGAGCCAAGTAGCCCTGACACTGCATGGCTGCGTGTTTCGTTCCTACGCCGATAACGGCCACCGTGCCCAGCGGTCCCTCCCACCAAATCTCCCAAGCGTGCCGTCCCTGGTTGAAGCCAGTCTTCGCTCGCACGCCGTCCGTGCTCTGCGCTATCGGATTGCGGTGCACCGTGAAACCGTTGGTTTTTATGTAGGCGTTCCTGAAATCTTGATAGCTACGCTATTTACTGGACACTGAGACTGGAGCGACAGCTAATAAAATTGGCAGATGTTACCATGTCTCAGAAGCCAGAGTATCAAGGACAGTAGGGGCTTTTGTGCCCAATACGAAATACTGATTGGGGACATGTCCAAAGTTCGATCCACGATTATCTTTAGAAAGCTCTTTTGCACTTCATAATTAACGAAAAGCTAAAGTCCATGCAAAAATGATTGGCGGTGGCGGAAAAAAGCGATTTTCTCAAAAACTTTCTTCAAGACCCCAAACTTTTTTTATATCAATCGATAGCAAATTACAAGTGCTACAATATGCGAACGTCAAATCAAAGGTTCCACGCAGTTTTATATGTGTTTTTCGGGAAAAACGAATTTTCGGCAAAATCAAGTTTTTATAGAAGAGTCAAATCGACAAGCGGACTCCAGATTCTTATTCTACGTGCAATTGCGAGTTCGCTGATATATGCATGTTTGGGGATTTTCAAATTAGTTTTCGGGAAAAACGCGTTTTTCGGAAGGCTGTGCGAGTCAAAAAATTGTCTGCGATCCGTTTTACTATGGAAAATTGCCCAACATTTTTCAAATTTGACCCAAACGGTGTAAACGGCCTGAAAACCGGCTCATATTCACGAGTCAAACTTAATTTTGGTCCATAGAATCCATTTTTGCAGTCCGTTTGGCGCTATGTGGTCGCGTTTTCCAGTTATTTTCATTTTAATTGTTTTTTTGCAAAATTTTGTCTGACTGGAGCAGCTACTGTGAGTCTCTTCAGATGTTGCTCAAAATGTAACTCCTGGGGTAATTTTAGATGGTGAATTCATTTCTGTCACCTAGAACTCCGTCAGGTTACTGCAAACCTAACTTTCGAGCACCCCCTATTTGGTTTGATATTTTAGCAATTTGTCTTTGACATCTTTGCTTGTTAAAAGAACACTGATTAATGCTTACGCCATCAAGTGACTCCAGCCTCATGTCTAACGTTATAGAGAAGCAAGTTCTTGCCCAAGGTATATCCTAATCTGCGCAAGTTTCGCTCTGAATACTAATTTGCGCAACAGCTAAAATCAGCTTCCTTCATAATTGGGATGATAGGATAAGCACATAAATCGACTCTAGAGTCTTCAATGACTCTAATAATACTTTGGTTACTGTTCTAGCTAAAAAGGTTGCAGTGTTATGGCCGGTCAAAGTTGATGGTCAAATGGGCCATTTTTGGCAATTTCAGTCAACTTTGATCGGTCATAACACTGCAACCTTTTCAGCTAGAACAGTAACCAAAGTATTATTAGAGTCATTGAAGACTCTAGAGTCGATTTATGTGCTTATCCTATCATCCCAATTATGAAGGAAGCTGATTTTAGCTGTTGCGCAAATTAGTATTCAGAGCGAAACTTGCGCAGATTAGGATATACCTTGGGCAAGAACTTGCTTCTCTATAACGTTAGACATGAGGCTGGAGTCACTTGATGGCGTAAGCATTAATCAGTGTTCTTTTAACAAGCAAAGATGTCAAAGACAGATTGCTAAAATATCAAACCAAATAGGGGGTGCTCGAAAGTTAGGTTTGCAGTAACCTGACGGAGTTCTAGGTGACAGAAATGAATTCACCATCTAAAATTACCCCAGGAGTTACATTTTGAGCAACATCTGAAGAGACTCACAGTAGCTGCTCCAGTCAGACAAAATTTTGCAAAAAACAATTAAAATGAAAATAACTGGAAAACGCGACCACATAGCGCCAAACGGACTGCAAAAATGGATTCTATGGACCAAAATTAAGTTTGACTCGTGAATATGAGCCGGTTTTCAGGCCGTTTATACCGTTTGGGTCAAATTTGAAAAATGTTGGGCAATTTTCCATAGTAAAACGGATCGCAGACAATTTTTTGACTAGCACACCCTTCCGAAAAACGCGTTTTTCCCGAAAACTAATTTGAAAATCCCCAAACATGTATATATCAGCGAATTCGCAATTGCACGTAGAATAAGAATCTGGAGTCCGCTTGTCGATTTGACTCTTCTATAAAAACTTGATTTTGCCGAAAATTCGTTTTTCCCGAAAAACACATACAAAACTGCGTGGAACCTTTGATTTGACGTTCGCATATTGTAGCACTTGTAATTTGCTATCGATTGATATAAAAAAAGTTTGGGGTCTTGAAGAAAGTTTTTGAGAAAATCGCTTTTTTCCGCCACCGCCAATCATTTTTGCATGGACTTTAGTAGAATTTATGCGAAAATTTGTTATTTCCTAAGTAACAATATTAATTAATTAATTAATCCTAAGTAATAATTATTATTATAAATTCGCAAAAAATTACCCATATTTTTTCTTATGAGACATAGAGTTGTAAAAAAAAATTTTTTTTTTTGAAAGCCAAAAAAAAGCTTTTTTTATGAAAATTTTTCATTTCGAAATTTTTTTTTAAAAATTTTTTCCTAGCATGAAATATAGCTTGTAGGAGATGCAAGGATGCATCAGAAGCAACTTTAAATACAAAAGCTGATACTTTGGTTCAAACATAGTGTTACAGCCTGAGAGTCGACATTCTACCTACAGCATTGCTCACAGAGTGGCTGCTGCCCTACAAAACCTATTTTTAGGCTTAGAATAGGCAAGAAATTGATAGAACTGCACTTCTAATGTATATCTGGGGCTAAATTCAGCGATTTTCCCCCAAAATTTCCATACTGTGAATAAAATAAAAAATTTTCGAAATGGGCCTTCAAAAAAAAAGCCTTTTTTTTAAAAAAAAAAGAGCCTAACAACACTAAGAGACATGTAACAGGGGCTCAGGGACCCAATCCAACTTAGGCCAGACCCCCGATCCAGGTATCCCCTCCGATTTCCGATGGGGGTCTGGCAGCGGCCGGGGATCTGAGCCCAATTTTTAGGAATGGGTTGGGCACTAAAAATCGTCAAAAATCGGTAATTTGGGCTAAAATACAGCTAAAAAGTGCTGTTTTACAGGCGAGTTTGGCCATTTTTGTGTCTCAAAGTGTAAAAAAATTGCAAAAACTTACACCAGAACAATCCAGAAGTTGAAGAACAGAACTTGTCAGAACAATCGGAGGGGGATCGGAAAAATCGTCTCGTTGGTGGGGGTCCAATCCGTGAGGGTCTGGCCTAAGTCGGATGGGGGCAGATCCCCAGTTATATGTATGCTGCTTTCTAGTTGTATTTGAGTCAAATTAGTGAATCGAATTTGGCGATTTAAAAAAATGCGATTTTTGAGCGTTTTTTAGTACCCAACGCCATACATGGGCCGGAAAAATTCGGAGGGGGGGAGGGGGGTTGGAGACCTCCGGGGGGGGGTCCCCCGAAAAAGGCCAAAAAACGCCTATTATGCCTTAAATAAGCGAAAATTTCCTCCCTCCGGCAGGGGGGGTGCGTGGGGGAGGGAGGGGTATGGCCGGCCGAGGGGGAGGGGTATATCCCCCCTTACACCCGGCCCATGTATGCCCAACGCCCTCCCTAGAATTTGGGCTCAGACACTCAACCACCCCCTATCGGCGGATGATCTGTTACATGTATGTGGTAGGGTATTGAGTTTTTGTGCTCCTGTCGGCAGAATCAATTTGACAAAGGAAAGACAAACGTTTACCAGATCAGATCCATCTAGCCAACCAGTAACCAACAGTCAATACAAGCAAAGCATCAATCAGTTATAAGATATGTATGGTAATTGTATAAGCATCAAACACAAAAAATAACCATCAGACACAGGCAGACAGACCGACCAATCGCAGGTGGTCAGGTGGATTCGGTCTCGTACAGGTTGGCAGTATTGTCGCTAGAGCAGGTACTACATTGGTAGGCGGTCACTTGAATAAGAGATCTTTTGGTCCTGGTCAGCTGCGATTTCTCCTTGCCGCCGCTGATTTCGGTCGAGCTGCGGCTGTCAGACTTGTGGGCCGAGTCCATCGGAGTCACCGCTCTAACTTTGGTCGGTTTCCTCCTCGCAACGGAGCTGGCCGATCGCTGGTCGCTGTTTTGATCGAGTAACGGGGCGTCCGGCGGTTCGAGCGGCTGGGCTTCGGTGCGCAGAATAATACTGGGAAAGGTGGAATTGGTGTTCTCGTCCGAATTGAGCATCGATGTTACCAGCATGGAAGATTTGGGCTTCTTGTCCTTTCGTTTGCAGCAACAACAGGTAAATAGCAGCAGATTAGAGCTGACCAGAACTAACAACCAGACTACTAACAAACACAACATCTAAGCAACAGACTAACTAGTGAAGTTTACAACAAATGACCACAGAAATTTCAATATTTTCCACTCATACATCACATGTAACAGTTCATGCGCCTATGAGGAAGGGGTCCTCGCGCCGACGGGGGGACGGGGTGCGAGCCCAAATTCTAGGAGAGGTGTTGGGTACAAAAAAGCAAAGCGCTCAAAAATCGCAATTTTTGGCTCAAATACAGCTGAAAGTTGCAATTTTATGCGTCTGAAATTCTAAAAAAATAAAAATTAGCTGAAAGAATTACTTACCAAAAACTCGGGGGCGGGGCGCAGTGGCGTATTGAGGATTTTGCAAGAGGGGGCGTAAAAATTTTAAAGTGTCTGGTTAGGCAAACGGCAAGAACATTTAGCAAAATTAGCCTTCAACAACGCGTTTAAAAGACATTCTGTGCATAAAATTAACAGAAATTACAAGTTTTAGTAGGTTAAAGTGGCCTGGTTGGGCTTTTGTCCAACCAGGACGAGAAAATTTAGAAAATTTAAAGGAATTCTGAGCATAAAATAGACAGTTTTTCAAGAAAAATTCCAGGGACTACCAAAAAAATAAGCGCCTTACAACAGAACAAATGTTGTTTGTTTGTTTGTTTTTCAGTTCCACTGTCCTTTTGGACAGCTCAGGACACCCCTCGCTCTTTTCAGAGCCCTTCAATGGGGTAGCCCTGCCTACAAACAACCCTCCCCTTTGCTGCCATTGGGTGCAACGGCAGCCCCGGTTCGGTTCCCATTTACCTACTGGCCATCACCGGCTTTCGGCGGTCTGGGTTGGGCTTTACGTCGACTACTTCCAGTCGCTTCGACCGGTTTCGAACCCACAAACAACCGCTCTCACGGATGCCGGGGCCGCCGTGACACACGGGATAGCGTAAACTACCCGTGGCCAAGACGCGACAAATGCACACTTAGCGAGCTGCGGCTATTGGCATTTTGTTAAACTAATAGAATAGAATAGAATAGAATAGAATAGAATAGAATAGAATAGAATAGAATAGAATAGAATAGAAGGAAGAATACCGGACCGACCTTGAGCAATCTAGAGGGTTCCAGGCATGTTTGAAGGCGCGCAGTTTAGCTTTGTACGTGGGAACGTCTGAGAGTAGGTAGGGGTCAGCCAAGGCCACTTCTGGTAAGAGTCGGCGACACAAACTCTCCCACACTTCGCAATCCTGAAGCGATTAGATTAGAGAAAAGCTGCTTGCTTTGAAGCGAAGGAAGAAAGAGGACAGATACCAACCTCGTACTGCAGGTAGGAGAACCAGTGTTTGCAGGAGCGCATGCAGGCAGCCAGATCCTTGAGTGAGAGATACTGGAAGAGATATGAGAGCACGTGATGAGGCAGACGTTCGGCGCAGACCGGCCGATGCCCCCGACTCGCCACTGACATCTCTGCTGACCCCAACGCCACCGCCCTCCTCACTCCCACATGGCACTGCAACACTCCACACCATCAGTCGCACAGGATGAAGAAAAAGCTTCCCAAACAATTATGCATCACAAATATAATCTACAGTCCAGGTCGTATTGTATAGGGAAGAACGAATGAGTTACTCATTCCTAGGCTGTCAGAACTCAGTGTGCTTATCGGTAAGAAAAACGTATGCGAAATGACTGGCTCGTTTCAAATTTTTGCAGAACAAAATAAACAAACATTTTGAATTCGCTGCATGAAACTCTTCCGAACACTGACAGTCGGCCTGATTGGGTCAGTCTATTTCCCACACAAAAAATATAAGAGGGTAATTAAAGAAAAGTAAAAATACTACCCGTGATGTCGACAAGCTCATCATCGCATAACGAACAACACCATAGAGTCACAATGGAAGAACAGGTAAAGACTGCGAATAACGCATATATCAAGCCGCCACACCACACAAGCATTCAAAATTTATTCAATTTCCGCCCAGAACAACAATCAATCGAATTCCATAGAGGCCGGCAGAGTGGACCCGTCCTCGACATCTCTGGGCACCGAATGTTCCAGCTCTCTACGCACCTCTGGGGTTATCAGGTAGTGCGAGTGTACCTAAATTTTACACTTCTGCTACCATCGAATAGTCGGAGAACTGAACTAGGTACGTACTTTCAGCAAATCGAACAAGGCGTCTTTCTGTTCGGAACTCAAGTCCGACTTGTATCGCTCCACTAAGGCCAGTAAAGATTGGTGCCACAGCACTGGCAATACTCGTTTATCCGTGGAAAACCTACACAGAATACAACGTAAAATTGTTTCGAACTAGGAATTAGGTCAACAATTAAACACGATACGTTAGTAGGAGTTGACGGGGGACCGAAGTCCTACGATCAGACCTTGCAGCAAACCCGTTCGTACGCTATGCCTACATATTCGTCGTTCTTTCTCTGCCCAGCCACTAGTTTCCAGCATGCATCGGTAGTGTCAGAGAGAGTGTGGTCCTCTAAGAGAAGGTACAATTCGATGAGCTCTGGTTTGAGCCTAGTTGTCCACTGAGAGTGACTCCAATATCATCCTCTCATCATCCTTCTCTTATGCATACTTTCCGCTGCGTGGCTTTGGTGCTTAGGCAGATCCAGTCGGTTCCCATTTACCTACTACTACTCGCCATCACTGACTTTGGGTAGCCTGGGTTGGGCTTTACGTCGACTACTTCCAGTCAGAAGACACAAAGCTCATGCCAATTTGGCGGTAGTCTAAGCATGCCAGTGGTTAATTGCTAGTTTAGTCGGCACCGTTAGCATAGTAGATTAGGGCGCTGGGCCAGCCCACTCATGTTCTTCCACTCGGCGGGACAAGTCTTCGTCCGTTACCAAGAGTTGGTGGTTGGCATAGAGCCCACCGAAAGCTGGTGACAGCAAGTAGGTAATGGTAAAAGCGTGCAAGACACGGGGTTGCGAAAAGGCCTGATCGTAGGACCTCTGCCCCCCATTGCGGCTTACCTCACAAAGTGGTTAACCAATCCGTCGATGGTTTGGTAGGGCAGCGTGTATTTTTTATCAATCAAAATGCGTAGAAACAACGAATTCGCTCCGGAGTAGTCCATCTCTGCGATTTTCAACATGGCCGCCGCCGCGTGTAGCACCGGGACGGCGCACTTGGTAATCACAGAGCCAATTATGGTTGCTTCGCGCAAGGTGCACGTGCGTGACTGACACAAGAAAATTGCATTACAAAACCAAAAACAACCCAAAAACTAAAACAAACACCTGACAAAGAGGCAACAGAATTCCTTTGAAGAAGGCCGCTGGCTTATAGAGCGACTTTTTCAGTGCCTACAATTTGCATATTGTTAATAATAAAGACCTGAACGCACCATTATACCTGATATAAATGAAAGTTTAGTTTTTTGAATTCTTCTATATCGTCGCGCAGACGCGGCAGCAAAAGTAAGTTGTAAAATCTGGAAATTAAAAACTTTGCACGGCAGACAGTTTTGCTAGAAACTATACACATACCGCTGACATAGTTTTGCGTTTAGATTAGAGGCGAAAATTCTAGTCGCTTGATACATAGCAGCAGCGGTCCATTTGTCCGGGTTGGTGAGATAGAGAATCTGCTCCCAATTGACCATTTTTGGCACGATTTTGAATGCTTTCGGCAATTTCCCGCTGCGGTAAGTGGATAACACTTTGCCGACACTTTTGTACATCTCTACCAATCTCGGATCTAACTGTCTCACTTGTAAACTGGCGTCTGAAATTGTCTGCATTAAGGCTAGATAGGTATTTTCATATACTCAAAAATAGACACATTTCTTTTTGTTTCCATTCCTGCAAATTTTAATCAAATTGGCCGAAATTTGAAACATAGGTGCCAAAATAGGGGAAATTTTGTGTGTTTAATTTTGGTGCGCGAAGATTAACTGAATCCTGTCCTGAGAAATTCAAGAATACGCGAAATTAGTTAATTTCAATGTCTATAGGAGTAGCGTCAAAAACGGAAACTTTCCCTTTTGTTGTCATTTCTGCCAATGTTGGCCAAATGACGTGAAATTTTGCGAAACTCTGCACAACTGTGGGATGTTTTGTGTTAAAATTTCATGCATTGAGATTGAGACAGTCTTGAGAAAACAAGAATTATCCTGATGCTGTCTTTTTCTGTGCTCTTCATTAAAAAAACAGATGTTGAGATATTCTGCATATCCGCATCGCATTCTGCAGAATATCTCAACATCTGTTTTTAAGGAGGAGCACAGAAAAAAACAGCATCAGGATAATTCTTGTTTTCTCAAGACTGTCTCAATCTCAATACATGAAATTTTAACACAAAACATCCCACAGTTGTGCAGAGTTTCGCAAAATTTCACGTCATTTGGCCAACATTGGCAGAAATGACAACAAAAGGGAAAGTTTCCGTTTTTAACGTTATTCCTATAGACACTGAAATTAACAAATTTCACGTATTCTTGAATGTCTCAGGAAGAATGAGTTAAAGTTCATTCACCAAACTTTAAGATGGAAACAAACATATTGACGAAAGAAAGGGGCACGACCGAACCGGAAAACATGGTGGCCACTTCGGTTTGTTTCTCAGCAATCTTTTGCTGTATCAGATCAGCCAAGGTCTTCCGCTCTTGAGGATCAGTGGACATAAACTTTTGTAAGGCCGCCTCGTCGGCCGGGTCCACTTGCTAAATGAAAACGAGTCAACACAGATTTTTCACTCCAGTCAACTTCGCACAAAGACGGGTTCGTCCCAGTTTTGTTCGTTTGTTTCATCATCATCATCACTAGATTCATCTTCGCTCGATCCGGCCTTCGACTGCCGGAACACAACCACTGGCGAACTTCTGTAATGAACGTTAATTTAGCCACTCGAATGGGAGAAAGCAGAACATATTCTTCGGTGATTAAAGTTCACAAAAGCTTACTTAGCCTTTTTAGCAGAAGACGACGTCTCCTCAGACAATTCATCCTCCAATTCCTGTTGCTGCTTGCGAGCTTCGTCCAAAATCTTCCAGCTTAGACCAGATTCCAAATACTAAAATAAGAACCCATTCACTAACTCCTACTTACTATGCCAGACAATGCAGGAGGACTTGCTCAAAATTTATTTGCGCGTAAGCAGTGGGAGCTTCCTGAGAACGAAAACAACACACCTTTTCACTGTCGTTGTGGTGGTCCTTGCTAACGAACTTGTGTTTGCGTCTGTCGTTGACTGGCTTGGCAACTCTACCGGCCACGATTTGCTGAGCCAAAGGTCCGCTGGGACCGGCTGCGTCGCCTCGGCTCGAGCGGATTTTCTTGCCCTTGCCCATTTCCTCTGCAGACCGCTCAATTTCAGTACGCACATACTATACGATCAGTTCTGTTTTGCAGCGCGCAAACACTGGCTTTATAAGATCAGCTAATTAAGAAAAGCGGAGCAAAATTGGCTCGAAAACCAATCCCAATTTCTCTGCAAAGGCAGCCGCACGCGTGGGAGTTGGCGAGGGCGACCACCAAGCCAAAAAAAGAGAGCCAGCCAGGCTAGAGAGATTAGAACGACACCAATGTCCGATTTTGACGCGATGTCCTGTCTTTCTTTAGTCTGACAGTGTCGTCGTCTAGCCTACTGACCGGCTCGCTCCTCCTCCCCGACCTCTCTCCTCCTTCCTCCTTACTAGGGATGCAAATGGTATAAAAAATACCAAATACCAAATACTAGATGGCATTTTCTATACCAAATAATTCCAAATAGTTGATAAACAGGTCGCTAGCTGTTTGGAATGAGCGCAAAGTCATACCTTTTGTTTTTTTCAGCAAAAATATATAAGTTCTGCCTCAGTGGAGAGTTTTTGTTGCATCTAAAAGAAATCTAGTCATGCCGAGAAAGAAAACGAGCAGAATTTGATGGTTTTTCACTTATTCGGGAAATGGGCACGCACGGTGTGACGTTTGCGGTCTATCTAGGCTCGGTCTCGATAAAGGGGCCGTCCATAAACGACGCTGACCAAAATCCCGATTTTTCGGACCCCCCTTCCCCCAAAATCGCCTTGCGTCGTTTCATGGGGCCCCCTCCCACTTTTTGAGAATTTTCCATGAATGGTTGTTTGTTATAAGCTAAACTGGTCAGAATTCTTTATTGTTTTGTTGCTCAGAAACGGTAAAGAGACGTGTTGTTCGGCAAACCCTAATCTGCACGAGCGGTGCGAGCAGTGCGAGCGTGCGAGCCGCACACTTGTTCGCGTGCGATTCCCGGCCCATTCCCCCCATCCGGCGCTGCCGCGGCGGGTTACTGTAATATTGCTGCATGCATGTGAAACAATACAAAGCGCGCGAAGTTTAAACGACTTGACGGAGAAGTGGTAGTAAAAGTACTAAAACAGAACAGCTTAAATCTCCAAGCAGTTGCAATTTTTATAAATACCGATACCCCGTATGCCATGCCAATTATTTTCGGAATACCTGCCTGCAAGTGCAAACATCCCTCCTCTTTGCTGCTAAATTCACGGTTTTTTCGGATGCGTTTCGTGCTTCCAAGGTCTGCAATCGAGTTGGATCGCTGAAATCGATGCCCCGATCGTTCCAGAGCAATCAAGATTCGTGAAAGATTTAAGAATTGAGAAGAAAGTGTGATGCAATTCATTTTATGCACTCTAAATTCTGGCGTTTTGTATGAAAGATTATAAAAGTTATGCCTGTTTACTTTTGTATTTCGATATGTAGAGTTCTTCAGTGTGTAAACCGTGTTCGATAAACCTCGGTATTAAATATGTGCTGTGTGCAAGGTATGCTAATTTTGATTTTTAAGGTTAGTGGTTAGAGGTGCAGGCTCGGTTCCAGCCTGTCGTTGCAGTGAATTATATATAGAATCTGATTATTAAAATAATTTTTTTCGCTGCTTTGTTTGTATATACTTTTTGGTAATGTTCTATTCGGTGAGCAGAATTGTTTTATCCCATAAATTAGGCAAGCAAAAAAATTTTTTTCATCATGACGGAAAAATTTAGTCAGTTCAGAAACCGCTCTCTTTTCCCAGCTTCGCTGCTCTTTAACGATTGGACCTGGACAGCTGAAAGTGGATCGAGATGAAAGCTTGTTTCATGGGCTTTTAGCGGCACTAAGTTCGCCTCTTCTTCAATGGCTACTGGAAACGTTATTGGCTTCGCAATCGATTTTTAACGGAATTTTCGGCCGAACTAAACACTTACCATCTTCGGTACTAGGGAAACCAAGCATCGCACCAACATGCCGGTTTGATGGCTGAAGAGAGGAGGTCGTGGGCTTTCTTTTGCCGCATGGTTCAGCACTGTCGGACCATTGGTGCAGGAGATACGTACAATTTGAGGCGGATTCCAAACTACAGTATGCCAAAATTGATCTTGTTTTTAAAATTTCTCGAAACTGGTTAGGAGTTGAGAAAAATGAATTGCACCATTGTGTTCAGCGGGCCCGAAAATACCTTAGTAGCTAGTTAGATTCAATTATTAAAACTTAATCTTGAACTCAATTTGATTTGGCAGAGATAGTGGCACAGGTCGGGTGTGAGTTTTTAGAAACCTTCCCCGGTTTTCTGGCTAGTGAAATTGGCTGACCCAAAACTGAAGCCGTTCGTAGCTGAACTCTGAAACTTTGCACCAAGGCCTAACCGAGGCCGCTAAGCTCGAATCCGCGACCCATTTTTTCCCTAATGCCTTCGATTTCGAGTAATAATCGATTTTCTGCGGCTATCCTTAACACACAATGGCCAGTTTGAGCGACTGGGGCTTCTTTAACCCGGGAAAACCAGCCGATCCTATCAATTCGATACCGCTGATTATCATAAAAATGGTTTTGGATTTTTTAGAGCTTCCCTGATTAGCTAAGGCTAATTCATGCTTCCCATGCTTAGTTCTTCTCGTGTGCCGTCCAAAAGCGACATCCATGGCTGCAAGTTAGTTGGGAAGAAGCGCAATCGATGAGGATTCTAAATCTGGCTTCACTTTGCTTCTGCGTTCAGTATATCAGGAGATATTCGGCTTTTTCTGCCAATTATTATAGAGCAGATAGCGCATACCGTAATCCGGCTGCGGCGGCGCCCAGTGGGGGGAATGGGCCTAATACCTTCGCGTGCGAGCCGCACACCTGTTCGCGTGCGAGCCGCACCATACCGTATACCGAACGGCGCCGCAACGCTCCGGTAGTGCGCTAAATTTAAATTTTGATGCACTTCTTAATCGCTCAACCTTCTAAAAGCTTTTTGTTTAACGAATTCTTAAAAGCCAATTTTGTATTCTTAAACTTTTCCCGTCTTGTCAACATGATTTACCAATTGAAACAGGTTGTCACTGGTTGCAACGTTACCGCCTCGGAGCAGCTAAAAGCATACCCTTTGGGACCAATGCTGAGTAGACTATAAAGAGCCCCAGGTGAACGGGGCCAGTCCCAAAATGGCAACGCCTCATTCCGGGCACGTAGCCGAGCCGTGTTCCTGTTGGCTACGTTGTTGTTTGGCCTCCGACTCACGATTGGACTGTCGGCACTAAACCTTCCACGATTTCTGCAGGAAATTTGCCCATCTGCGACTGATGATGCCTAGAGCTGATGGTTTAATGTGCAGCCGGGCCACCCATATCTCGACCGTGCGACACTTAGACCCAGTGGTACAGAAGGGTCGGCGCCCGACTTTTCGGGCTTGAAGAAGGGGCCGTCCATTGTTCCCGGCAACAACAACAATATCGGTCACTTGCCGTGTCATAATGGTTCAATGTTTTCAGTTAATACAGTCAGGCAGTTAACGCCGTTTATGGTACCGACACCATATATGGCGTTAACGTAAACGGCGTTAAGTGCCTGACTGTAATATAACATCAAGATGAGCAGAAAGCATCTCTTTTATAGGATTCTGGCAATATAACGCATCACGTACTTTCCAAGTTCAAAACTAACACAAAAAACAACTACACGAGCTATCTATGTTATCTTAACCTACCATAAGAATTTTACGGTGCTTTGAACACTAGACCAAATATAAGTTGACAACAATACCCGTCGAAATTGCACATAGCACTTGGTAAAGCATCGTTAAAGACAAAGATGAAAATTTGGCAAAAAACCGGCACAGCACAGCACGAAAGTAAACAAAAACTTTAAGCACACCACGTGCTTCTGACGAGCAAAGAGAACGAAATGGAAAAGATTATGACACAGTAGAAGGCACCGAGACGCAGTAGAACACAGTTTACATGAGAACCAACAAAACATGGACTAATGAATCGTACTTACAAAGTAAGTCCAAACTGCTCCTCCAAATGAGTTTTATGGACTTCGGTAAACAGAGGATGACTTCGCAAGCTGTCAGGCACGACTAACAATCCGAGCCGGAAGTACGGGTAACGTTGAAGCACACAATCGAAACGCGCATGGATAAGCAACTTTGTTTCTTTCGATTGATATCGGTTCTCTCCGGGCACAGCCAAACGCTCGAAATGGGTGACACAGATGTCTTCAGGAGGCGTCAATTCAAGGATGAACGGAGCCTATAACAGTGAGGGGCCGTCCAAAATTACGTAATGACTTGAGGCGGAGGTGGGTTCGCCAAATCATTACAAACTATTACGGAGGAGAGTTGACGATGTGAACTAAGTCTAGCTTGCAGCTTGACGAAATCGGGAGAGGGGGTCGTGGAAATAATTATATGAATAAAAGCGTATCCGTTCTACTCACCTTGCAACACTTACATTCTTGAGCACGCGAGCCACTGGCTTTGACTGCACGGTAAAAGTCGATGGTAAACGGATTCTTGTTATGGAACGGCTGCAGCAACAGCAAAAGTTTTTTCAAGTATTACAGTAGCATTGCTGAATGCATTACTTGCGTGAAAATGAGATTAACTGGTTCCCTGAGCCTCCTAAGTTCAGCCTGAGTAGGTACTCGGACAGTTGAAGCGGTTGCACTTCCGCTTGCGACTGCAGCGGGTGGTCCAATAGTGGCCAGTACAGTCCGATTACCAGCTGTCGGATTGCCATACCGGTTTGATGGCTTTTTTCCAGCACCTGTAGCAAGTAGAAATTGCTGACAGAATTAAGTATGTACCTTTCTTTTGTACCAGTAGTCTGAGTGTAATGACTGAGCAGAGCATTTGCAGGCTGGTCTTTTATTGCATTCTTTACTATCTCCAAGTGTGCCTCGAGCTCAGCCGTTTTCTCTGCGACCGATATCGTGTGGACACAGAAACAGCTGCAAAAAACAGAAAGTGTTGCATGCAACAAACAATCGGCCGAGCCCATCGTTTCTAAGTCAGAAAGAGCAAAAATAAATTGTACCGTTTATGAGTAGTACTAAAGCTGCGACAGTCACAAATCAGTGCTCCATTGCCTTGGTCGGACACCTGAGCACTGGAATCCTGCACAGCGACAGTGAACTTGCTTGGGTTCTGTGGCCACTGAAAGACCCCACCAGCTGCACAGATGGCATGCGCAGACTTCTCCAGTTTGGCCAGCTCAGCTGGCGTGAAAGGAAGAAGCTGTGGAGCAAAAGCAACAAGTGAGCAGGAAAGCAGCTGTTGATAGCCTTTGGGCAAGGCAGTTATGGACTCTGAGCTAGAACTGAAGGATAGTGTTAAAAACAAAAAGAAAAACCGTTCTTTGAGAAACCTGTAGTTGAACAAGTCGCAAACCATCTTCAAACGCTCAGTTTCAGACATAGCAAACCAGGCCTGAGGGCTAGTCTGTAAGTTGGCGTACTCCCGCTTGAGTCTGTAGTCGCCGGAACCATGCAAAGCTAACTGCAAGGACATCCACTTCTGTTGACACATGTCTTCAAGGACAGAAATAACCTAAAAGCTATTCGATCGAAATTCAGTGGCAAAGATACTTTACAACAGCACCTCTTGCCACGACAGTTTTTTCCCACTTTGAGCATCCTTTATGAGACGGTTGAAACACTCAGCATCATTGTTTGTTACTCGTCCAGGCGGGTTTCCAAAGCCAGCAACAAGACGAAGTGGTTTGAGGTAATGCTCTTTCAAGTCTTTCTCTTTGTTAGCCCTTAGCCAACCCCAAAAGCTTTGAATGATCTGTTTATATGGATCGACACCGCCTAAATTTTTTGTACATAAAATTGCAATGTAACAAAATTACGAAAAACAAACACCTACCAGCTGCAATTTGGCGCTGAAACCACGCATCTTTGAGACCGATGAAAAGTTCATCATATTGATCCTCCGTGTTGCAGTCAACTAATCCACCCTTTCTCATACGACCAGGGCAGTCACTATCGTCACCTCCATCTAAATAATAGTTCATTTTCATTCCATACAAATTAGATATTTTTACCTTTAACGGGCCACTCTTTGCCAAATATGTCATCCAAAAAATTTTTGGCTTGTGCTGAATCTGGGCTCATGCCAAGATCTTTCATGGCCTGCTTGCAGTTATTAACCAGATGAATCTTCAGGCTTCAGGCTACCCGACTTCTCCAAAGATCTTCGATAACTGAGCAACTGCTGGAATTCTCCGTTTTTCTCACAGAATTCTGACTTATAGGAGTGACAACGACCCCAAGAGCCATAGTTCAAGTCGTTTCTGATGTCGTCAGGATGATCAAGGTGTTTCAGGTCAATAACGTAAACACACGACCTGCCACAAATGTTGGAGGGCACTTGGTTACACACACGACTGGGGTCAGCAATTCTGATAATCTGAGCGGCTTCCTTTACATTCGATAAAGATTCTTTGTACACCATGCACTTGGGATCTGCACCACAACGGCAGACATAATCCTCTTCAACCAAATTGATCACAGAGCTGGATGCCTTTCTCCGCTTCACATTTGGAGAGGGGTTTGAATCTGGCGAAGAGGTAACCACTAAAACGGATTTGAGCGCAAATTTGTATTTTGAACCAATTTTTAACATGAAATAAAGATTCATTGCGTTTTCGAGCGATAAACTGCATAAGTATTGGATTTTCCAGCCAATAACTTAAAAGGAAGGAAGGTTTTGTGAAATTTTCTGACAAAATCGTTAACAAAAGCTAACCAGTTTCATGCGTTTCACTTTCAATTGCAGCAGCAATTTCATCAACAGGAGAGTCGTCTGGTAGCGAAGTCATGCTCGGTCACATGGGGATCGATAAACATGCATGAAACTCACAAACCAATAAAGAATAGCGTTAAAAATAGGCAACAATCGCAAGCTCACACAAGTAACAGCGGCCATGGGCGAAGAGAAGTCTGTGCACCTCAGGCCGACCTACCTACACCAAGGCCACTGCCAGCTACCCCTTATCGGAAGAATTTTGTATAGAAAATTGTGGCAATTGTTTAAAACAATTTGTTTACCCGGGCCGTGCATGGCCTTCTTCGTTAAAGAGATACCTATCCTTATTTATTTATTAAGGCTACCCTACAGGCGAAAAAATGAACTAATCAACGTCGCATTTTTCTTCTAAAAAAAGTAGGTAGATAAAGAAAGAAAAAGCAAGGAAAAGAAGAAGCAAACAGTCATCGATATCAGCAGAGGATAGTAGGTGGGTGTAGGAACCGTGGCTATTATAATTATAATATACCTAAATAAATAAATAATTCTGGCCAGATTAATTAATGACACGTATACATACACGAAACAATTCTTTTTTTCATTTTTCGGGCCTATCGGGAGAATTTAGCGCACTACCGGAGCGTTGCGGCGCCGTTCGGTATACAGTATGGTGCGGCTCGCACGCGAACAGCTGCGGCTCGCACGCGAACATGTGTGCGGCTCGCACGCTCGCACTGCTCGCACCGCTCGTGCAGATTAGGGTTTGCCTGTTGTTCTGCGTATCTGCGTTGTTAAACTTTTAGTAAATTAGAAATAAAGAAAAAACTCTGAACAGAAGAGCTCTGACATGGTATACAGTCGCAAAATATGCAGAATTTATCGCTTAAAAGCTAACTGTTTAGTTATTTAAACTATTTGGTATTATTTGGTATAAAAAAATACCAAATACCAAATAATACCAAATACCTAGAAAATACCAAATAATACCGAATAATACCAAATAATACCGGATACCATTTGCATCCCTACTCCTTCTTACCTTTCCTTTTCGGCGGTTACTAAAATTCGCAGCTCGCAGCCATTCGCAGCTTCGCATCCCAGTCGCACCCGTTCGCATCCGCCGGGCGCCAACTCTAAAACATCGATGCGAAAAAAAAGAAGTAAATAGAAAAAGTTTTCCGACCTCTTTTTCGGTTTTCCTCTTGGGTTTCCAGCAGAGAGGCTGTTGATGTATATTTGATGTGTACAAAGTCTTTGCATTAAATAAAAGATGAGGCGGTCACGTCAACAAGTGCAACGTGGTTCTCCACGATCACAGTCTAAGCAATCGACTGTTGACGCTAGCTTCAACATAGTCGAAGAAGGTACTAATGGAACCTCCATAAATGGCACACTCACCTCACGGTGACCTTGAAAGCGTCCCATTTACTGAGGTGTCCTGATTATAGGGGAGGTCGACCATAAAAATTTTAGAAAATACTTGCTGATGATCGTTCGGATGTTGTTCAATGCTATGATACAACTAAAATATGACACTACTGGACGGTAAATAGGTATCAAACTAAGCAAAAACCGGCAAAAGTTTATGAAACGTCCTATTTATAGATGGTCACGGCCGGCGTGGGGGAAGGGGGTTTTCCGTCAGGTGGGTGGTTGTTGTTGTTGTTGTTGTTGTATCTACCCAGGAAACTGCAGCTAACAGGAACCAGCTGCGTTCCCGGGAAAGGTGTTGCCATTTGGGGACTAGCCAGGGTCGACCTGGGGCCGTATTTATAGTCTACTCTACATTGACCCCGAAGGGTATGCAGAGATGCCCCGGAGGCGGTAACTTCAGTGCTCATCTAATGCGGATCCCGCCGAATCTTTTCAATAAAATCAACGAAGTGCACTGCAGGCATCTGAATGAACAGTTGCTGCCGATCTGTGAGCTACTCTGTACTCTCTTCCTGCATTCTGATTCGGTCTCTTCATTTTGCAAACTCATTTTTGTTAGTCGTTTCTTTCTTTCTACGTTAGCAAGCTTTTATCATGGTAAAGTCACTTCTGTGATCGTATCTTTGCTTTCATTAGTGTGTGTGTGTTCTGTAAACTTGAGCATTAAATATGCTCAGACTTGCAGCATGCAAAGACACGTACATTGGTACTGCGCTCGGTTGCCGGGTTGACGGTTCGATTTAGAGATGCGCACGGGCCCGGCAGTTCGGCCCGGGCGGGCAGTCTAAATTTCTAAAAATTGTGTTACAATACAGAGCATTTTTGTTTATTTTCTTGCGATTTCAGTATAGTTCAATATAATTGTGTTCTTTTAAGGTTATTCTCTAATATTCTGACAAATTAACAAATTTTCGACCTCATTTCGCTTTGATTTTGCTAAAAAATAAAGTATATATCAGTTAAAGATCAAAACTGAGTTTCAGTAAGGAAAAACTATGAAAAAAAAGCCGAAAAGTGCTAAATTTGGCTGCCGGACCTTGTGTCTCTTCCTTCTCTATAGCAGTTGGCTTCTCCTAGACCGAAAGGACGAAAAATTACAAGAACAACAACAACAACAACAACAATGATTTGGACTCAGCCGATTATTTTAACGAAAAAAAAGCGGGCCGGGCCGAAAATTCCGCCCCGAGCGCATCCCTAGTTCGATTTAATGCGAAATTTTAGGCCCAAAATTTGCCAGTTTCAGTTAATAATAATAATTGTTTTTCCCCTAAAATGTTAGGGGTAAATACAATACACTGCCAGGCTTCCTTCCTCGGTTTCTGCAGCATTGCATACCCAAAGGCGTTACCCAAATGTCATTCATCTGCTCCGCTCGCAACATCACACATACTATGCCCTCACAACTCTACGTTTTGCAGTCTCGTAACGTAATCCGACATTTCTGATTCTATTTTCGCGCAATTTTATCAACAAGTAAATCTTCGCATCGATGTTTTAGAGTTGGCGCCCGGCGGATGCGAACGGGTGCGACTGGGATGCGAAGCTGCGAATGGCTGCGAGCTGCGAATTTTAGTAACCGCCTTCCTTTTCCGGTGGCAACAACGAATAGGGGCGACGGGCGCCCCGGGGCGACGGGGCGCCCGGGAGCCTTAAAACTAATTAACGCACCGCATGTTTTACAAAATTTTTCACCGACCGTGCCACTTACTTAAACATCTTCGTTGCATTTTTTCTTCTTTTTTTGAAAGAGACTAACAAAAAATAAGAGAAAGGACTGTGTCTGTGTTTGTTTTCACTTTTCATTTGGTGTCATGGCATCAAAGTTTACAAGTTCCGAAAATCCACGTTGCCTTGGTACCTACCTACCTATTGCGTGACAAAAACTGGTTTGAACGCTACAACAGGTGCGTTAGTTAAATTTCCTTCCCTACCTAGCTACCTACCCTACCTACTGAAGATCGTTTACTGGTTAGATCATACAGATTAGACGAGTGGGTTATATACACACATCTTTCATCACTCACCCCCCTAACGTTATAAATATAAAAAAAATTATGTATCGATCATACATGTAGCAGGGGTCTGCCTGGCCCCACCCGCTGGGGTCTGGCTGGTCTACGTCCCCTGAACTTGAGTTTAGACCCTTCTCCGCTAATCTAAGAATCATGTTTGTTAACGGTGCCTTTAGCCATTTTCGATCCCTTTCCATGATTTCCATCATACTTGTTTAGGGGTTGGGTGGGGCTACCCCCAATTAGAAACATAACCACTCCTCTACCTGAACCTGTTACATACATGTATTATTTGCATGATGTGTGATTTCGTTTTGACATTGATTATTTTAGGAGGCTGCAAAAGCATGCCCGAAAACCATGTTACGTAATGTGCCAGCAACGGCTTCCCCAGATCGTTTGTGCAGCTACTCAACCACCGTTTGCAGTCTGCAATCGACTGCCGCAGCCACTGTCTGATGAACCCAAAGCCCATCTGACCAAGAGAGATTGGAGTTGACTTGTTTGGGCCGCCTCAACCCCCAATTTACACCCAACCTTACCACAATCGAGTTGAGCTCAAGCTGACACAGAACTTCAACGTCATCTCTGGTTGGGACCAATTGCCTGTGGACATATTAGCTTTCTAATTTTTATAAATTTGTTCATGGTTAATTAGTTGCGAATACAGTTTGTTTACGAAAAGTTCTTGCTGTGAATTTTATGGCGGTCAGTACGTGTTTAGTAAGCTGTGGCAGCTCAGTGCTCTGTATGGTGACTGTCACTTTGAAAGGTTGGTTTGTTGTGCGATAAATTCACCTTTACTACCCTTTTGTCATTGTTGTCACGCGTTGTTGATGTTTTGGTCTAAACGTGCTTGCTTCTCGATTAATGTATAATTTATGTACTTTTTGCTAGTGGTACTACGTACGTGTGTGTCTAGTGCGTCTAATGTAGTTCGTTGCTCTATTGCTCATCTACCTGCCTGCTGGCGTTTGTATTGTAAGCTACTGTACCCTATTAAAAGCATACATTCTATACACTCGCACTTAAGATGCATTTTGCGAGAAAGTCAGCTTTGGTGCCGAAGAGAGGGGCAAGCAGGGCCATCTCACGGATCTGGCTGATATTTATATCTATTAAAATAGAGCACAGTCGAAGACCAACGGTGCATGCCCGACCACCAGCAACCCCCTAGAACCGGAGCTACACCCCCTCAAAGTTGGGTCGGCAGCAATTTTCGGGCTCATTTTAATAGCTCTGACACCCTCCATTCAAACGATCACCCTTCATTCGTTTCTTAAGCTAGGATCTCGACTCGCATATGGTTTTGTAGCTGGTCCAATGGCCTTTCATTTTCTGGTACTCCGGTTTCCAGATCATAGCTGGTTACCGAAATATTCGCCGAAAACTGCGAAATTTCCACAAAATGCCACTCCGTTTTTTTTTCGAAAAATCTTTATAACTTTTTGTGCAAAGGCCCTGCCAAGCTAATGTTTTAACAAAAGTTAGGCATGAGTTGGCCAAACAAAATGAGCGCCCCAAAGTGTGCGGTTAGGGGGGAGGCGGGTGTTTTGGCCTCTCAAAGGTGTTCGAAAAAAATTTTTATCTGCAAAGCTTAGTTGTTAGCATACTGTTATATGCAGTTTTGTGTGCTGAGTCCGAAAATGCATTCAGTTTAGCTAGATTCGCTCTGGATCGGGAGAAATTGGCGTCCAAAGTTGAGACCAACCCTTTTTCTTGACTGGCACTACTCACTAGCATGACCATTAACCGCGGTGCAATGCAGTTTTTCTTACGTAGTTTTTGCTACTGATTCCGAAAATAACTTTATTTTTGCTCTACGTTTCCTACTTTTGAAGATATCGGCATTTTTATGATTTGAGAACAAAACGGCTGCACTTGCTATAACATGCTCGTTTGAAAGGTGGCTCAATTCAGTCGCATCTAGAGTACAGAGCCATAAAAATTTATATCACCTAATGCAGTTTTTGCGGCTGATTACGAAAATGACATCTTTTTGGTATATGACTGGCGTTTGTTTTAATCTATAGTTACTCGTTTTGGAGATATATGAATATTAATGCAAATTTTGTTTGATCAGTAATATCTCAAAATTGAACAGCAGTAGAGAAAAACAAACGCGATTTTTGAACTCAGCGGGTCAAAATAGGTCGGGTACACTATTGACTGACAAAAGGTTCATTTCAGAAATGCATGAATGCTGAACATTTATTTTTGGATTATGGCTTCTCACGGCATGTTTCTTAATGAAACTTTGGAGGTCCATAACTTGCGACAGAGTGGCCGTAGCGCAAAAATATGATAATATTCTGAATCAGCGGAGAAAACTGCACCAGATAGATACCATATTGTGTCCAGATTTGACAGATAACTTATTGTCTGAGTACCAGGGCATGAAAGTTACATAAGTAGCTCAGGAGCAGTCAGATTGAAAAAACGATGTCATTTTCGTAATCAGCGGCAAAAACTGCATTAGGTGATATAAATTTTTATGGCTCTGTACTTTAGATGCGACTGAATTGAGCTACCTTTCAAACGAGCATGTTATAGCAAGTGCAGCCGTTTTGTTTTAGACTTTACTTTTAGACTCTGTTGTACACAGATATCGAGGCTGCCTGCTAATTGAAATTTCGTATTTTATCGTCTTCATTGGGCCTGCCCTGCATGCAAAGTTTATCAAATGAAGGGCTCAGCCAATCGTCGACCGACAACCACCCCTATCGTGTCGAGTAGTGTATGTAGCGCTCATCGCTCTATAAACAATTTACAAGGAGGGTTTGGTCCCCAGCTCTTGTAACGTAAGTCTAAAACTTGATTCGCTTGTCAGGGAGTCAAGTGAGCACAGATAAACACAGATGCGTGCTGCGCCTTGGCTATTAAAAGGCCTCGCTTTCTAAATCGCTCTTTTGGTTACGCTGTCTTTCAATTCCACTGTTGACTTTCGGTTCAGTCGATCTGTCTCCTGACAGACCGGATATTGGCAACCTGGGTAAAGCCAATCTTTATGCACATAAAAGCAAACGCAAAAACAAAAAGTTCTTGCATATTTCCGCTTAGAACCGCTCATAAATGCATTAGTAGAAACGGCGCCCGTAGTACTGGAATTTAGGGGTGCGTCTGGCTCCCGAGCGCCCCGTCGCCCCGGGGCGCCCGTCGCCCCTATTCGTTGTTGCCTTTTCCGGTCGGTCAATAAGTAAGAAAACACGATTCAGGGAACCAGGATCTGTGTGAATTTAGCGGCAAATATAAAACTACAAAAGTAAGGCAGAATTGGCAGCGCAATCGTGCGCAGAGTAGCCTAGCTAAGGTATCACAGTGAGGCACTTAGCGTCGTGTATGGTACTGTTACCAAGGCCAGTGGCAACATAATAGGGTAGTAATAGTGGTACCCCACGTTCGGCCACTGTGGTGCTAGCTAACATGTATGGTGCCGATACGTCGGTACTTGTACCTGTACTGGTGTACCATATGGCAGCGCTCTATTCAAATTTCGTTCAGAATTTGTACCATGCATACAGGTACTAGGGGTTTTTGGGGGGTTACCCCCTAGCTGAAAGGGCCAACCCCCCCCTCACTCTCCAGAGCCCCACGAGCGCTGCCTGTCTGTGATTTGAGTTTTTTCGACCTCCCATGGGCGTTTATGGAAACGCCCAGAGGGGGCCACTGTTTGGGGGGGGGCGTTTATACGGAAAAACCCGGTAGTAAGTTATCTGCCTAATAATTACCTGTGTCCTGTTGCTGTTAGACGCAGTCGTAGACTTCAAACAAATGAGCTACAGTATGTCATTCCGTCTGGTGCCACCGTCACTTTCTTGTACAAAGCTATTTCTATGTGGAACACCCTTCCAAACGATGTTGTGCACAAAAACTTTGCTGGTTTCAAATCCTATTGTAAATCTGATGTTTTTTTTCAACATTTGCAGGAGTCTCAGTTGGTAACAGTGCAGTAGTTGTATTGACTGTTATGTATTGTACATTTGTTCTTTATTTGAGTCTCCAACCCCTCGTTTGAACCATGCTGTTGGTGTGGGTTGAGAGAATAAAGTTGAAAGTAGTACGCTTAGTATGTACAGTACGTACATTCTTGCAG
>JASANB010002481.1:0-63313 GCA_030248155.1 Sabatieria punctata | reverse complement strand
TTAATAGACATCTCAACATTATGGGCTTGGTGGATGATCCGACATGCTGATTTTGCTTAGAACAGGAGGAAACGCCTGAAAATTTGGTCATGGAATGTGACGCATTGGCTGGACGTAGGCAAGTTATTCTGGGCAGTAGGTATCTTCCCACCCAGGACTTGAGCGATGTAACCGTTAGGGACCTCCTACCTAAGGTTGATTAAAGCCTCGGGTAAACCTAACCGCTAGATGTCCCCAAGGCTGGTTGAGCCTTGCGTAGGTGATAGCATCCGAAATGAAGAAAGATGATGTGGGGATATGAAATGGACAAGTTGGTCTGATCATAGGGCCGTACAGGCCCCCAAATATATCGGATCGGATCGGATCGACCATTTTTTTAATTCGTATGGAATAGAAATTAGGTGGGCTTTATTTACCACGTATTCTTTCTTCATATGAACCTCTAGCAATTTTAAATTTTGCAGGTAAACGTGCTAAAGTAGCTTCATACAGTCAGCCACTTAACGCCGTTTATGGTACTGGCCTGGCACCATATAAGGGTACCGGTACTTAGAGTATTGGCAAAATCAAAATCTGGCAAACACACTTCCGTAGTCGTGTCTTTAGGATGGCATTCTAAGCATTGTTCCTAGAAGTGGTACCATCACAAAAGTGGCTGAACGTGCCCCTAAAGTAGAGATGTGCACGGGCACCTTTTTTCCGGCCCGGCCCGGCCCGGCGGGCCGATCAGGTGAGACATGCCCGGCCCGCCATGCCCGACGGGCATCAAAATCGGGCCCGGCCCGGCCCGGGGGCCTGAAAATGGTGCCGGCCCGGCCCTGTCCGGCCCGTTGATTTTGCTTTCTCTTACTAAATTTTTGAAAATTTTGCATGAATTTTCAGATTAAAAGCTAAATTTCATGTTAAGCTTTGGAAATTGGCATTTAAAACAGCGAATTTCAAATTTAGGCTTGCTTTTAATTAGAGTGCGAACTGGTATTGGGTTGTTTTCCAGGAATTGGATATTGGGGTTTTTTGTCATTGATAATGATACACAATGTACTAATACCATACAATGTACATTACATATCCAGGGCAGTGGGGGTGGTTGATACCCTTTTAAAGCCAGACGCAGAAGCTCAACCCTATAAATCAAAGTGTGATCTTGAATCTAAGCCTGAGCTCCAAATTGAGGCTTAAAATTAAGTTGGTTGGCAGGTGGGGTAAAGGCTTCTGTGAACGGCACCAAGGCTGAAATTACTGTTAAAATAATTCTGCATACAGTAGAACGGCGCGTATTTTGAATTCATTTGGGGCAAGTTAATAAATGTGTTCTTTTTTGTATTCTGCTGCTCTTTATATATTCCCGACGGGCATCAAAATCGGGCCCGGCCCGGCCCGTCCAAAATCGTTGACGGGCATGCCCGGCCCGTGCACATCTCTACCGTAAAGACATGACTACGGAAGAGTGTATGCCAGATTATGATTTTGAGAAATGCAAATTAGGAAAGACAGCACTACTACCTGCCTTAGCTTAGAATGCGCTGAAGTCGGACTGGACCGTTCAACTTCTAGTCTGGCCCGACCGACATACCACAGGTCAGCGCTCGGAGACCCGTATTTCTAAAAATTGTTGTAAGAGTTCTGTTCGTAATAAACTAGAAATGTGCATGAATGGGCACCTTTTCCCGGTCTTCGACGGTCCACCCGAAATTTTCAACGGCCATCACCGGTCCGTTCACATCTCTATGCTACTGAATTCAATCGGTAAACAACTGAAAGTTTTCACAGAACACAACTAACTTGAGTAGTTTACAGTGCTTATTTAGAATCAGAAATGGTCCTGAGACAATTCTGTGAACAACGACAATTTTAGAAAAAAACAGCACCTTTAAAATTTCAAAGTCCGCGCTGGCTACGGTGTCTTATAGATGCTCATGCAACAAAAGAATTTAGATTTCGCGCTATTTTGTATCTTAGATGTTCAGGCAACACCAAAAGTTAGCGCCGAGCGCCGATTCTCCCAGCGCCGATTCGATATTACCGGTTTTTTGGTGGGGAATTGGCTGTTCTAGCGGTGATTTGTAAAGGCTGAAGTGCCTGACTCCTACCTACCAATAGTGCATGGTTGTTGTTGCACCTGCGCCAAATGCCGTCGATTCGTTTGGTCCATTCGTCCAGCAAACCTAAGGTCGACTTCAGGTGAGGACTTAATGGATCAGGTATAGCTGGGGGTAATCAGGAACCGTTCCCCAACAAAGATTAATGTTCACAATTAATTTAAATTATCAATCAGGGTTAGGTGTAGCTGGGAGGAAAATCAGGGAAGGTCAGAAATGGACTATATTAATTAATTAATTAACTTTCTTATGACTATACGACTCCGGAATAGGGATGCAAATGGTATCAAAAATACCAAATACCAAATACCAAATACCAGATGGTATTTTCTATACCAAATAATACCAAATAATACCAAATAATTCCAAATAGTTGATAAACAGGTCGCTAGCTGTTTGTAATGAGCGCAAAATCATACTTTTTGTTTTTTCAGCAAAAATATATAAGTTTTGCCTCAGTGGAAGAGTTTTTGTTGCATCTAAAAGAAATATAGTCATGCCGAGAAAGAAAACGAGCAGAATTTGATGGTTTTTCACTGACTTGGGAAATGGGCAAGCACGTTGTGACGTTTGCGGTCTAGGCTCGGTCTCGATAAAGGGGCCGTCCATAAACGACGTCATTCCAAAATCCCGATTTTTCGGACCCCCCTTCTCCCTAAATCGCCTTGCGTCGTTTCATGGGGCCCCCTCCCACTTATTGAAAATTTTCCATGAATGGTTGTTATAAGCTAAACTGGTCAGAATTCTTTGTTGTTTTATTGCTCAGAAACGGTAGAGAGACGTGTTGTTCTGCGTATCTGCATTGTTAAACTTTTAGTAAATTAGAAATAAAGAGAAAACTCTGAACAGAAGAGCTCTGACATGGTATACAGTCGCAAAATATGCAGAATTTATCGCTTAAAAGCTAACTGTTTAGTTATTTAAACTATTTGGTATTATTTGGTATTATTTGGTACAAAAAAATACCAAATACCAAATAATACCAAATACCTAGAAAATACCAAATAATACCGAATAATACCAAATAATACCGGATACCATTTGCATCCCTACTCCGGAACGTGCCCTATAATGATGCGTTCCGCTAGCGCTAGGGGTATTTTTATATTTGGAAAACAGGCCCTATGGAGCGTGCCCTATACTGATGCCTCAATCTAGGGGTGTTTTTATATTTGGAAAACAGGCTCTCCGAAGCCCACCCCTACACTGATGCATCTCTAGGGGTACTTTTTTTATATTTGGTAAAACAGACCCCCGGGGCATGCTGTATGCTGGTGTAATGATCATTAGACTCGTCAGGCGAAGGGCTTTCAAATGATATTATGTAACATGACCATTTTGGACAATTTTTATATTTTGGGATTTTGCCAAAAAAATAATCGATAATCGATATTTATCGATAAAACTTGTAAATTTATAATTGATTATGATCATTAAAACATTAAAAACATTTAAATTTTTGTTTTGGATCGGTTCCTGATTTCCCCCAGTTACGTCTGACCCATAAATCAACAAGTTTTATCGATAAATATAGATTATCGATTATTTTTTGGTAAAATTTCAAAATCGTCCAAATATGGTCATGTTATATATCATTTGAAAGCACTTCTCCTGCCCAGTCTAATGACCTGAATCACAATTTTCTGCGCATGCACATCTGTAAGTTGAAGGGAGTGGCAGGCTGGTGCATACCAGGGCTAGGTTTGCAGGACGATTATAATTTTGTTACAGGATTACTGCACCTGTCGCATTGCTGCTGTAATACGTTCAGCAGACACTTTAAACCGTTTATGGTACTGTTACCATATGTCATCACTAGCCTAGGTACTGGCACCATATATGGTACCAGTACCATGAACGGCTTCAAGTGCCTGACTGTAATAGATTGCGAGTGGCTTTTGTTTAAGCAAAAACGGTGTGTCAAAGCTGGTACTGAAGGAACCGGTAAAGTCTGGTTCTTCTGGCAAAATAATAGTGCTAAAGACTAAGTTGCCTTCGAAACCTGCTGCCCATCGTCCGTCTGTCAAACCAACAACTGAAGTTCCGATTAATTATGTCAAACCAGTGATGACCTACAAAAAGAACCGGCCAGCAAAGCGGAAGTGCGATACGGTACTACCAATTTGTTTTCTATCCTGTTGTTGTATCCCGGAGGGGGTCTGGAGACCTACAGGGGGGTCCAGAAAAAAGTCCAAAAAACGACTATTTTGCCTTAAATAAACGAAATCGTGGAGGGAGGATGGCCCACCGAGGGGCTATGGGCCATTGAGGAGGTAAACCCCCCTTACTCCCGGCCCATGTATGGACTGTATAATGTTCGGTAAAACCGAACAGGCTTGAAATTAGTAATTTGCGATGAGCCCCTAAACCTGTATTATACCCGATTCTGCATTTCAGACCTTTAAAAGCCATCGATCTCAGAGTCGCTTATTAATCAGCACTTGCCCCTTCTGCAAAGTGGCGCTCGAACCTGAAAAGGATGCAGAGTCTGTGGTCTATCATCTGAGCAGAGTGCATGGGCTGCCCTACCGCACAGCCGACCTGTTCTGTTGTCCGTTGTGCAAGTGGAAATTCAGCTCCAAGGAATCGCGCGACACCCATATAAAGTCTCACTTCCCGGTTTCTCAGGCGTTTGTACGGGCGCTACTACTGCAGTCTCAATGTCCGCTCTGCGATGCGCCAATGCCGTTGGAGACAAATCTAGTGGTGGAGCACGTCAACAGTCACTTCAGAGACGCTGAGATCGCGTTCGATGTCCGCTTCCCTGTACTGTCGGAGACGTTGCCCCTCTGGCTGGTGTGCATTTTGTGCCAGAAAAAAATGCGGCCTGGCGGAATCGTCTCGCATTTTCGCACGCACAAAAAGCGCTTCCTGATCAATCCGTTGCTCGCTGGCTTGCAAGAACATGTGCGTTTTTCTTGTTCGTCCTAATTCATACATATTTGTACTAGGGGTTACCCTAGCAAAAATCGGGTTAGCTGGCAATTTTTAGCAATTTAGGCGTTCAGACGAAGAATTTCATGTCTCAGTCCGTAAATATTGAAGTGTTTATTGCGACTACACAAACAAACGTATATGAAATGAGAAAAATGCGTTTGAAGTTTTCGTTTGGCCTGAAATGATACATGTAACAGGTCATCCGCCGGAGGCGGGAAGGGGGTGGGGGGTCTGGCGCCGGCCCGAGCAGACATGGGCAAAGGGGGGGCTGAGGGGGGGGTTGGCCCCCCTCAGGCTCTGACCTACCCCCCCTCAGCCGGCCGCTACCCCCCCCTCAGGAATTTTTTGTAAGAATTTTGGATAGAAAATTATGATAAAATATGCCTGGATTAGGTGTAAATGAGCTCAGAACAGCTTATTTTAACGTATTTTAATGAATAATAAGCCAAAAAACCTTGATTTAAGCCAAAAATCGGACTTTTTGGCTTACCACCCCTCAGCCCCCCCTTCAGGAATTGAAAATTCTACCCCCCTCAGCCGAAATGCTAGCCCATGTCTGGGCCCGAGGCGGTCTGAGCCCAAATTTGGGAGGGTGGTTGGACACTAAAACGCTCAAAATCTGAATTTTTCGGCAGAAAATCGACAAAAGTCGCTAATTTGGGCTGAAATACAGCTAAAATGTGCTTTTTACAGGCGATTTTGGCAATTTTTGTGTCTGAAATTGCTAAAAATTGCAAAAATTTGCTCGAAAAATTACTTGCCACGAAAATCGGATGCGAGGTTGCAAAAATCGTCTCTCGGGGGGCAGGGTCTGCTGGAGTAAGTCGGGTGGTGGGGTGGGCAGACCTCCCAGACACCCCTGTTACATGTATGCCTGAAATAAACTGCAAAATGCTGCACCTGAGTTTGGACAATGTTTCCTGATTTGCATAAGTTTAAATATTTCTGATAATGGGCTTAGGCTGTTAAAAATTGAATTTAGTGTCCTGGCGGGGTCTGACGCTAGCATACATGTCGTTGGGGGGGTAAAGGGGGGGGGGGGGCGGCCCCCCCAAGCCCGATTTTTCGGCAAAAGTCCCCCCAGCGGATTTTGGGGGGGGACCTGAAAACCATACATGTACTAGGGGGGTTTGGGGGGGTTACCCCCTTCTGGAAAGGCCAAACCCCCCACCCCCCCCCCCCCCCCCCCCCCCCCCGAGACAGGTTAAGGGACCCCCCCCCCCGACCAAAAAATACAAGTACTAGTGGTGGCTCCAGTACTAACAAACTGGGTCAGAAATCACTAATTTTTAGCCTAAAATTCACTTGAAAAGCCTTTGGAAACCGAATTTGGCGTTTCCACTGCTGATATTTAAGAAAAATCGGTGTTTTTGGAAGCTCTTTTTGTCATTTTTTGCTTGTTTTTAGCTTTAAAACGCTATTTGGCAGCTTAAAATAGCGATTTTTAGCGTCCTTACTGAAAAAAACGTGCTAAAAACGCATTTCTAGGCGTTTTGGAGCTTTTTGAAATTCGGGACCCCCACCTGGGCGAAACCCCCCCTCGACCCCCCACCTGAGGAAACCCCCCCCTACCCCCCTCCCCCCAGGTCGGCCCGGAGCTGTTACATGTATGCTGAAAACCCACTTTTGGATTCCAAAGTAAAGAAAATTTTAGCCCAGACGATACATTCTGCAGCACAAAATTGGGTTTTCGGCTGCCATACAACCCAAAACAGGGTTTTGTAAGGGTCGGAAATCCTAAATAGGGTTTTTAGACTGCTTAGAAACCCTGATTAGGGTTTTCAGGTTACTTTCAACCCCTGATTAGGGTTTTTAGACTGCTTAGAAACCCTAAACAGGGTTTTCAGGTTACTTTTAAACCATGATTAGGGTTTTTAGGCTACTTTAAAACCCTAAACAGGGTTTTTAGGCTACTTTGAAACCCTGATTAGGGTTTTCAGGTTACTTTTAAACCTTGATTAGGGTTTTTAGGCTACTTTTAAACCCTGATTAGGGTTTTCAGGTTACTTTCAAACCCTGATTAGGGTTTTTAGGCTACTTTGAAACCCTAAACAGGGTTTTCAGGTTACTTTCAAACCCTGATTAGGGTTTTTAGGCTACTTTAAAACCCTAAACAGGGTTTTTAGGCTACTTTGAAACCCTGATTAGGGTTTTCAGGTTACTTTTAAACCCTGATTAGGGTTTTCAGGTTACTTTTAAACCTTGATTAGGGTTTTTAGGCTACTTTTAAACCCTGATTAGGGTTTTCAGGTTACTTTCAAACCCTGATTAGGGTTTTTAGGCTACTTTGAAACCCTAAACAGGGTTTTCAGGTTACTTTTAAACCCGGATTAGGGTTTTCAGGTTACTTTCAAACCCTGATTAGGGTTTTTAGGCTACTTTGAAGCCCTAAACAGGGTTTTCAGGTTACTTTTAAACCCTGATTGGGGTTTTTAGGCTACTTTGAAACCCTAAACAGGGTTTTCAGGTTACTTTGAAACCCTAATTAGGGTTTTTAGGTTACTTTCAAACCTGATTAGGGTTTTCAGGTTACTTTCAAAGCCTGATTAGGGTTTTTAGGTTACTTTGAAACTCTAAACAGGGTTTTAGCACTGGCTAGAAAGCCTAGAAAGGGTTTCTAGGTTGATTAGAAACCCTAAACAGGGTTTAAGAACTGCATTCAAATCACTAAATAGGGTTTTTTAGTAATCTTATAAGTCAAAACAGGGTTTTGCGCGTGCCTCAGAATTGAAATTAGGGTTCTGTGAACTATTTTTAGTCAAAATATCGCATTTCAATCAGTATTTTATCGCTGAAACTCATATTCAATACGTATTTTGAGCGCAAAACAGCTTTTTATTACATTCGTTGCTTCAATATTCGGTTTTTAAGGCATTTTTTTCAACCGGAACAGGGTTTTTAAGGCATTTTTAATGCAAAAACAGGGTTTTAAAGGCTTTTTTCGGTCCAAATAGGGTTTTGAAGCCATTTTTCGCCCCAGAATCCCTAAAACCCACTTTTTACCCCAGAAAAAGGTCGACAAAACCCACCTTCGGACCCCAAAAAAAGGTCGCAAAACCCACTTTGGACTTGGTCCCAAAACCCTATTTGGGATTTCAAAAAGGTCCCCCCCCACGGAAAAACCCAGCGACATGTATGGACGCTAGCCCAGGGGTGAACCCTGAACAAATCATTAGTGATCTATAAATTGTTGTAGGACTATACTGGACGCACAGAAACTTATCGAAAGTCTGAAAGTCGGTCAAGAACAAGTAAGTATTAGCCTCTATGCCGGTAGCATAATTATGACAGTTCTTGATTTTCCTTTCTTGCTACAGATACTGGCGCCTCTATAACGGGCTGTGAAAAGGCCGTTCTTCTCGGAGTTGATAAAGACGATCAAAACCACAGCCAAGTGCCTGTAGTGGCTCATGAAGAGATTGTATCAAACGACGGAGGAAGCAATCCTGTTGCCGAGGCTTCCTGTCCCTTCTGCTCGTTACCCTTTCACCCTTGGACCTGGCCCGAACGCGCCATCCACCACCTGAACGTAGCGCACGGCTGCGGTGCCGATTTCAAAGGTCAGCTGAAGGATGTGCTTGAGTGTTCGCTCTGTCCATTACTATTCGGCTCTAAAAGAGCGCTCCACGCTCATTTCGGCTGTCATTTCCGGCACTGTAAGCTGGTCTACTATTGCCCACTGTGTAGTCAGTCATTCTTTGGCAACAAGACTCTCAGAGACAAGCACCTGGACGCCCATTTCAGCCAGATAGCTCCGCAGCAACGCTTTAGTGTGTCCTTGTTGAGAATTGCCAATGTGCGATCGATCGAGTGCCCGGTTCCTTCGTGTCGTCGCAGACTACGGCGAGATGGCTGGAAGCCGCTCTCTTCTGTCTTTCTAGAGCATTTGCTCCAGCACAAAGGACACGACAAGATCAGCAGCGGAATCTATTCGGTTTTGTTCGAGTGTCCGTTCTGCGACGCCTTCTGTCTGGGCAACCGGCATGTAGACGAGCATCTCAGATGTTTGTGCGTTCGATTCAGCTTAGATCGGTTGCGAGCCCAGCTGATCGAGGGTAGAATTCAGTGTCCGATTTGTCACAGAGTTCTGGAGATCGATCCGCAAACCGATTTTGGGACGGCCAAGTGTGCCTTGATTAGACATTTTGGCTGGCGGCACAGTAGTAAGAAAGGGTTGGGTGTTGCGCAGGAAGAAACAGAGGAAGATTATTGGCAGGATGTGGATGAGTGGACAGGACAGCAATTGACACAACGGACTGTGACAGAATGGGGCATCTGTGATGACTGCGAAGGACAGTTCAGTTTGGAAAGTCTGTCTCTTCATGTGCAGGTGCACGCCCAAGACAGAAAGAACCCTTTTCCACCGCTGCTTTTCGCCTGTCCTAAGTGTTCGCGGCACTTCCACTCGAAGGAGTTCAGGAACTCCCACTACAAAGTTCACTTGGACGCTGGTTTGAGGGCTGATTTGACTGTCTTTTTGTAATACAGTTAGTAAAGTGAAATGCTACGTCCGTTTGTAGTTTGTGCTGGAGGAAGAATGAATCAATGGTATTATTATTATTTCCCATACATGTAACAGGTCATCCGCCGATGGGGGAGGGGGGGTTGGGGGGGGTCTGGCGCCGGCCGGGGGGGGGTCTGAGCCAAAATTTTGGGGGAGGGGGGTGGGCACTAAAAAACGCTCAAAAATCGAAAAAATCGCAATTTTTCGGCTAAAAATTGCCAAAAATCGCTAATTTGGGCTGAAATACAGCTAAAAAGTGCTGTTTTGCAGGCGATTTTGGCAATTTTTGTGCGTGAAATTGTAAAAAATTGCAAAAATTTGCTCGAAAATTTACTTGCCAGAAAAATCGGAGGGGAGGGGGTCCCCATCCGGGGGGGGGGGGGGTCTGGCCTATTTCGGGTGGGGGGGGCAGACCCCCCCAGACCCCCCTGTTACATGTATGTTATTTCCATACATATATGTAGCAGGGGTCTGGGTTCTGCCCCACCCGCAACAAACTTGGATTCGGATCTCGCATCTATTTTCGGGGAAGTAATTTTTGGAACAGTTTTTTAGTAGAGCAGCAGAACAGTATCATCTTGCCATCATAACAGCAAAACACTCCAAAATTTACATGTGAACATACAGCAGGAGCATGCAAGAATTATGTAATGGCTTGAGGAGGGTCGTCAAATGATTACTATTTATTCCGATGGGCGAAGGGTTTGGAAATTTTGTTACGTAATTTGTTGAAGTGCAGAAATCACTGAAGTGGCCATGATTTTAATTGGTTTGACGTACAGTGCATGTACTTGCAGTCTCGATTTGAAGCCATTGGCTTACAGTTTCTCTATTTCAGTTAGATGAACGTGTGCTGACGTGTACGTGTACATAGATTTAGAGGGCAGCTACTGTTCCAAGTCAGGGCTTTGCAAGTTTTCGAATTCTAAATGACACCGGTACCTACCTTTCAGATCGCATTAAGAGTTTATAAGGGTATTGTTGCTGATCAACAAATACCAACCTGTGATGAGGTCAAATACTTGGGCATCAAACTCGACCATCGATTGACCTTCGTTCCCCAAGCCAAATTTGCTGCGCATAAAGCCAAGCAATTGGTGCGTGGTGCAGCCCTGCCTACTGTATGTACTGGACCGTGTGTACAGAGCGTGTGTGTTGCCTAACTAAACTCCCATACGCTATGGAAGCGTGGTACCCAAAGAACCGAGATGCACAGAGAAGACTCGAAAGAGCACAGAGTTTCTTCCTGCGCCAGTGCACAAATAATTTTGACCACCATCTGTCCTATCCAGGGATGGATATTTTTCCGAAAAAAACCTCGGCCTGTTTTTTTCCGGTGTTTTTCCTAAATCGCGGAAAAAAACTTCAGCCCAAGTTCTGAGTATTCTAGATTGGTTTTATGATTCATAACGCTTTCTAGCGCCTTCCTGAGTCTTTTCAGGACAGAAATACCCATCTTACATGGATATAAATCACGAAACAGGCATGAAACAGTCCCTGACAGGCTCCATCAATAAACGCCATATGCAAATTTTTTTACAGCAGTTTGCCTTTTTGTTCTACATTGCCAAGTTTGGCATTTTCTGTTGTTTTTCTAACAGTTTTGAGCCAGTCTAGCCTATTATATATCTCAAAACTCCATTTTTAAACTGAAAAATGACATAAATTAGCTATTTTTAGCTTGAGTTTTTTCCGCGATTTATGTTTTTTCCGACCCTTAGGAAAAAAACCGGCTTTTTTCGGAAAAAAGCGAAAAAAAACACCGGAAAAAACACACCTCACAACCCTGGTCCTATCCCGATTCACTGGCCATATCTGCCCAAAAAAGTGGACTGAACTTTTTGCCGGTCTGGAAATTTGCAGTGATGCACCGTCTGAAGCTTTTCTACCGGTTACCGTCACATTCGCTACGCTCCAGAGCAGTGGTTTGCCTGTTCAGACTTGCGCCGAAGCAGTCGCTTAGGACACAACGAGTACCAGGTTTTGGTGGCGGCACGCACAGCCACAACTGGTGCTACCTACCTTTTTCTACAGCACTGCTGCCATCTGGAACTGTTGCCTGCCTGGGTCCTCACGTCACGCTGTCTCAATTCCAAAAATTCCTCAGATCGCAGCCGTTTCAAGATATCGTTACTCGAGCGAGTCTGGTCATCAGTAATTGATTTTTGTTGTGATTTGGTTTTGATAACATAGTATTCTTATTTATTGTTGATTTATTCTGCCCAACTCGTTTGCTGGGTCCCTGGAGTAGAGTTGTTACGGCATAAACTGAACTGAACTATAAGGGTAGATATAGCACTATCGACTCAAACTTTTATGACTATCGATCATCAGCAAAGTGATATTATATAGGATATGGTACCGGCACCTTATATGGTGTCGTCGGTACCATAAACGGCGTTAAGTGCCTGACTGTTATACCTCATCATACTTGCACGGTACACATCTTTCTTCTTGTTTCGTAGTATTCTTTACGTTTCTATCTTTGGATACCAATATGGTAGGGTAGTTAATCGGAACTTTGTTAGTAAAGAACAGTGATTAGAGGTGTATTGACGCAATCAAGCGTCTTCTGTCGATCGTTCTTGGTCCTGTTTGGTACAATTGCTGGTGTAGGGCCAGATTGGTAGTTTCGCTTTTTTGTTACTTTTGTTGTTATGTTGGCTTGACTTTTTGGCTCTCAAAAAAGCGCAAATTTCATCATCGCGTATTATGCTTCAGTTCAGTTGCGTGCGTTATCTATCGTACTGTAGACACTATACTTTGCATACTCTCTTTCTGCGTAAGAGGTGGCTCTATTAGTCCAAAAATAATAATAGTAAAAAATTCCAAAAAGCTGCGCTTCTCAAAAAAATTTGTTTTGTTGTTTGTGAATCATCTCATCTGATGCTGAAGAAGGACGACTAAGAAGAAGGGAATGCTCACTCAACTGTCTGTTATTAATAAATGAGCCCAGTTAGCCACCGTCCGAAAATACGGATTTTCCCACTTTCTGCAGTGCCTGCCATGCCAACAAACTACGGGTTAGGTGTAGCTGGGGGGGGGGGGAAATCAGGGAAGGTCAGAAATAGACTATACATTAATTGATTAACTTTCTTATGATTATACGACTCCGGAACGTGCCCTATACTGATGCGTACCCCTAGGGGTATTTTTATATTTGGAAAACAGGCCCTCCGGCCGGAGCGTGCCCCATACTGATGCGTCTCTAGGGGTATTTTTATATTTGGAAAACAGGCCCTCCGGAGCGTGCCTATACTGATGTGTCCCCCTAGGGGTATTTTTATGTTGTTAAAACAGGCCCCCCGCAGCGTGCCCTATACTGATGCGTCCCCTCGGGGTATTTTTATGTTTTTAAAACAGGCCCTCCGGAGCGTGCCTATACTGATACGTCCACCTAGGGGTATTTTTATATTTGGAAAACCGGCCATCCGGAGCGTACCTATACTGATGCGCCCCCTAGGGGTATTTTTATATTTGGAAAACAGGCCATCCGGAGCGTACCTATACTGATGCGCCCCCTAGGGGTATTTTTATATTTGGAAAACCGGCCATCCGGAGCGTACCTATACTGATGCGCCCCCTAGGGGTATTTTTATATTTGGAAAACAGGCAATCCGGAGCGTACCTATACTGATGCGCCCCCTAGGGGTATTTTTATATTTGGAAAACCGGCCATCCGGAGCGTACCTATACTGATGCGCCCCCTAGGGGTATTTTTATATTTGGAAAACAGGCCATCCGGAGCGTACCTATACTGATGCGCCCCCTAGGGGTATTTTTATATTTGGAAAACAGGCCATCCGGAGCGTACCTATACTGATGCGCCCCCTAGGGGTATTTTTATATTTGGAAAACAGGCCATCCGGAGCGTACCTATACTGATGCGCCCCCTAGGGGTATTTTTATATTTGGAAAACAGGCCATCCGGAGCGTACCTATACTGATGCGCCCCCTAGGGGTATTTTTATATTTGGAAAACAGGCCATCCGGAGCGTACCTATACTGATGCGCCCCCTAGGGGTATTTTTATATTTGGAAAACAGGCCATCCGGAGCGTACCTATACTGATGCGCCCCCTAGGGGTATTTTTATATTTGGAAAACAGGCCATCCGGAGCGTACCTATACTGATGCGCCCCCTAGGGGTATTTTTATATTTGGAAAACAGGCCCTCCGGAGCGTGCCTATACTGATGTGTCCCCCTAGGGGTATTTTTATGTTGTTAAAACAGGCCCCCCGCAGCGTGCCCTATACTGATGCGTCCCCTCGGGGTATTTTTATGTTTTTAAAACAGGCCCTCCGGAGCGTGCCTATACTGATACGTCCACCTAGGGGTATTTTTATATTTGGAAAACCGGCCATCCGGAGCGTACCTATACTGATGCGCCCCCTAGGGGTATTTTTATATTTGGAAAACAGGCCATCCGGAGCGTACCTATACTGATGCGCCCCCTAGGGGTATTTTTATATTTGGAAAACCGGCCATCCGGAGCGTACCTATACTGATGCGCCCCCTAGGGGTATTTTTATATTTGGAAAACAGGCAATCCGGAGCGTACCTATACTGATGCGCCCCCTAGGGGTATTTTTATATTTGGAAAACCGGCCATCCGGAGCGTACCTATACTGATGCGCCCCCTAGGGGTATTTTTATATTTGGAAAACAGGCCATCTGGAGCGTACCTATACTGATGCGCCCCCTAGGGGTATTTTTATATTTGGAAAACAGGCCATCCGGAGCGTACCTATACTGATGCGCCCCCTAGGGGTATTTTTATATTTGGAAAACAGGCCATCCGGAGCGTACCTATACTGATGCGCCCCCTAGGGGTATTTTTATATTTGGAAAACAGGCCATCCGGAGCGTACCTATACTGATGCGCCCCCTAGGGGTATTTTTATATTTGGAAAACAGGCCATCCGGAGCGTACCTATACTGATGCGCCCCCTAGGGGTATTTTTATATTTGGAAAACAGGCCATCCGGAGCGTACCTATACTGATGCGCCCCCTAGGGGTATTTTTATATTTGGAAAACAGGCCATCCGGAGCGTACCTATACTGATGCGCCCCCTAGGGGTATTTTTATATTTGGAAAACAGGCCATCCGGAGCGTACCTATACTGATGCGCCCCCTAGGGGTATTTTTATATTTGGAAAACAGGCCATCCGGAGCGTACCTATACTGATGCGCCCCCTAGGGGTATTTTTATATTTGGAAAACAGGCCATCCGGAGCGTACCTATACTGATGCGCCCCCTAGGGGTATTTTTATATTTGGAAAACAGGCCATCCGGAGCGTGCCTATAGTTTTTGTTTGGGATCGGTTTCTGATTCCCCCCAGCTACACCTGATCCCAAACTACTTCGATTCGAACAGTTGTAACAACTCGTGATTCTGTGGCCGAAAAATAAGCAGCTAGAAGAAGAGAGCAATGGAGGAAGCCAATTGGTATGTCGGTGGTGGCCGGTGGTTGGTGAGCTTTTTCGAGTGTGCGCGGGAAGACAGCAGAATCAACACACGGTCTTTACTATAGTCGACCGGTCAACAGGTTTAGCATTACACTAGACTGGCTCCAGCCTGTGCTGAGGCCAGGTCGCTGCGGCCCGCTATTAATAGCAACAGTGTGCCGAGGCATGTCTGATAAATGCACGTACACACAAAGCGGGCGCAGCAACAACCTACGCTGTATGCGGCGATACATCAACCACCCCTCTCCTTTAAATGCGATCAAAGTATCAAGGGTAGTCGCTGGGAGAGTAGCGGCGTGGCTGACGTCCCTTGGTGGCCCTTTGTGATCGGCGTGGCAAAACTGGAGATGCTTGTTGAACTCTCTGAGGTTCTGCAGTGCACTCAGGCGCAATATCTTTGGGTTCATCATCATAGATCCGCCTCATGCGACGCGCATTCCAGAGTTGACCATTTGACAGTTTGTACATCCAGTCTCCCATCACTTTGACAACAGTGAGCGGCTCTGACCATGGACTGCGCCCTTTGAGTGTGTGAGGCCGTTTGACACGTACTCTGTCACCGATCTTGTATGGCCCTCTTCTGTGGATTGCGATGGCTTTTTCTGACTGGGTCTCGCTGCTTTTGTTTTCTTCCTGAGCGGCTTGCGTTCTCTCTTCCCTCCTCCTTCTTGAATGCACAACTTCGAAATCCAAACGAAATTTGCGCCCAAAGAACAGCTCTGCAGGTGAAGGAGCATTGCTTGCATGTGCCGTTGCTCGGAAATGCGCGAGTAGCTCCAGCAAACCATCGAACCATGGCAGTTGTCCTTTGGTGAACGTTTGCACTCCATGCTTGAGGTAGCGATTGAACACTTCCACAAAAGCATTCTGCTGTGGACAGTAGACCGGCGTCAACTGATGCAGAATATCGCGGCATTCCAAAAACCGCTTGAAGAGTGCAGACACAAACTGTGGTCCATTGTCAGATATCAACTTGGCTGGATTCCCGTATCTGCTGAAGACTTCTGCCAACCACTTGGTAATTCTACCAGCTGTGATGTCAGTTGTGCAGAGCAGCTCAGGGAAACGCGAGTAGTGATCGATAATGACAACGATGTACTGCTGGTGCTTCGGTGCATCAACAAATGGACCAGTAATGTCAATCGAAACTTCCTCCCATGGTTTGTCCGGGACATGGAGGTGCATGGCGGGCATGTGCACTTTCAGGTCAGACTTTCCAGAGTCTTGACATGGCGCACAATGTCGCACAAACGCTTCTGCTTCTTTGTCCATCCCTGGCCACCAGTATGTTTCTCGCAGCTTCCGTTTGAAGCGAACGATGCCAGGATGACCACTGTGTGCTCTTGTCAGGAGAGTTTTGCGCACGGAACTTGGAACGAGTATTCGGCACTTGTCTCCACGGACTATGCAACCTTCTTCCACTGAGAGTTCGTTGCGCAGCTTATAGAACTCTACCACTGAGATTGGCACTTTGTTGCGATTCTGCGGCCAGCCTTCTGCAATGAAGCGCATGACTTCTTTGAGAACTGGATCCTCTCTTGTGCTGGCACGAAATTTTGCAACTGACAGACCCATTGAATTGACTTGCTCATTGACTGCTTTTATGCTCGGGCTAGCCTTGTCGATTAGGCATGACAGTGCATCCGGAACATTAGCTGATCTATCACTGCCTCTTCTATACTCCACAGTATAGTTGAAGTGACTGAGTCGGTCATGCCACCTTGCAAACTTGGCTGATTTTCGCTTGTTGCTGCACTGGTGCAACAGCGATGTCAGAGCTTGGTGGTCGGTGCGCAGTGTGAATGGGCGTCCCAACAAGAACTTCTCCCAATATTCACAAAAGAACATTGCGGCATATGCTTCCCATTCATTGGAGGCCCAATTACGTTCTCTGGTATCCACCATGTGGTGTCCAAAGGCAATTGGCGCTTCTTTTCCATTTTGAACTTGAGACAGCACACCACCAATGCCATAATTGGAGGCATCCGTTTGCAGAATCGTCGGAAATTGTGGATCGAAGATACCGAGCTTGAGGTCCTGACAGGCCATTGCCTTCAGCTTTTCAAATGACTTCTGGTGAGTGTCTGTCCACTTGAACTTGACACCAGCACGAGTCAATGCTCTCAATGGCTTGGAGACAGTAGTCAGCTGTGTAGGCAGGAAATCGGCATAGTAATTCAACATGCCCAGAAAACTTTGCACTTGTTTCACATTGCTCGGAGCAGGCATCTCTTGAATCGGCTTCAGATTCTTTGGGTCAGGCTTCAGTGAACCCGGGGCAATAATGTGACCCAAGAAAGGCACTGAGTCAGTAGCAATGACACACTTGTCCAGGTTGAGTCGCAGATTCTTCTTATCAAGTCGTTGCAACACCGCTGACAGATTTGCATCATGCTCTGCCCTAGTCTTTCCAAAAACTAGGATGTCGTCAATGTATGGCTCACATCCAGATAAGCCGCTGAGAGTCTGATTCACGAGGTGTTGAAACACAGCTGCTGAATCTTTCAATCCCATTGGCAGCCGCTTGTATGCATACAATCCTTTTGGAGTGATTGTTGTCGTTAGCAGACTGCTCTCTTCATCGAGACTGGCGTTGTAATAGGCTTTGTGCAGATCGAGTTTTGAATAGACTTTCGCCTGGCACAAGCGATCATACAAGTCTCTGATGTTTGGTAGTGGATACCGGAACGGTTCAACCAGCTTGTTCAGCCCTGTCAGATCTGTCGTGATTCTGACACCACCATCAGGTTTGTCCACTGTTACCATACCATGGACACACGGTGCATTGTAGACTTTCTGCCAAATGCCCTGCTGCTCCATCAGATCAATTTCTGCCATTGCTTTGTCCCATCTGTAGAGTGGAATTGAGCGCAGTTTCTGTGGAGGTGGCAGTTTCGCATTTGGGACCAACTGAATCTTGTGCTTGAACTCTGGAATTTCTCCAATGTCTGACTTCATGAGATTCTGTGTCTCCTGTAGAAGTGACAAGAGTCCAGCCTTCTTCCATTGAGACAGGTGGTCTGACCTTGTACCCAGTGCATGAATACTGCAACTCCCCATGGATTGCAGAGAAGCAAGGTCACAGATGTCCTCAGCTCTCCTTTGAGACTGAGCACCCATTGTGCCATCTGTGATGCAATTTTCCAACAATTGCATTTTGATGCTTTGTAGCGCAGCATCGAAGTCTGGATAGCATCTGTTGTCACCATTGGTGTGTTCATCAGCAGTAGTTGCACACTTTACCACTGATCGCACGGTGCAAGTGCTTCCATCCAGGACGAGTTCTAGTGCAGCTATTGCATCTCTGCCGATCAGTGCTCCATACTCATCTGGCAGCACCAGCACATCCAAACGTGCTTCGCGCTGTTGGTAGGAGACTGTTGCAGGAAAAACGCCCTTCACACCATTGATTTCTGAACCATCAAAATTGGTCAGCTTCTGCTTGGCTGAGCGCAGTGGAGTGTTCGCAAAATCGTGCAGATATTGCGACCAAGTGATACCCGTGATGTCTGAACAGCTGTCAGCTTCCGCTGTAACCATCGCTGACTGTCCAAAGTCAGAGGCGATATGTACGGTACCAGTGAAAGACTTGGCCAAAGTGCTATCAATGACACGCACACGTCTCCTTCTTCTTTTGGCTCGCGAATGAACAGCTTTGGTCTGCTTAACACCGTTCTGACCCTCATCTCGGAGTTTCTTGTAACAGCACTGCTTGAAATGATTCAGCTTATGGCAGTAGGTGCACTTCTTCCCTCTGGCAGGACACTCTGAACCACCATTGTGACCCAGGCGACCACACGCTTTGCAAGCTGCCTGTGATGCTGATTCTCCCTTCTTTGAACGAGATGTGTACGGAGGCTTTCCATAACCTCCCTGACGCTGTTGTCGTAATTGCTGTTGAGTTTTCGCGACCTTGCTTGTACCCGGGGCTTGTAGGTGCGAGACATCCTGTTTTGATCGCTCATCAGCGAGTGCAACATCGGTGAACTTCTTCAGGTCAACTGTATCTTCTGTGAGCAGCTTCTGTTGAGCTTCTTTGCTGGCGATTCCCTTGCACAGTTGGACAGCTACCAAGAAGTCTGCTAGATCAGTTACCAAAACCTGACCTTGACCTCCCTCTTGCACAGGAAACGTCTTCATACAGTCTGCCATCAATGCTCTGAGCGCCAGTACGTACTCATCAACCGACTCACTGGAGTGTTGACATCGTGTACCAAAATCGAAGTGGGCCCGAACTGCATTGACAGGCTTGTGGAAGATTGACTGAGCAGCACGGAGGTAGTTATCGAACGTCATCTCTTGTTCTTTGTTGTAGTCTGGGAGCGCAGAGAAGGGAGCGCAGAGAAGAGTGTGTGGGCGTAGTCTCCCAACAATTGCAACATCACCAAATTCTTCTCCGTGTCCGACATCTTTCCATTGTCTGGCAGTCCGGTGTTGTACATCACGAAAAACGCACGCAATGACCTCTCCCACTGGGGCCACGAAAGTCGGGGCTGCTCCCCACAGAGCGGCCAGTACTCTTTCGGCTGAATGGCAGGTAGTTTTCGCGCAGCAGCCGCCATTGAAAACACAGAATTGCCGGGCAGGTCGTTGCGGAAACAGCAAACAGTTAGTTACACAACGAATGTAAACAGTTACCGCACAGTTGGCGATCCAAATGCAGCCAAATTTCGCCGGGAAATGAACACGCTTTAAGCCCAAGTCGGCAGTCCAAAGTCGCAGCAAAATTGCACGCAAATGGCAGGCGCACAAATGCAGGCAAGTCCGGTCCACATTGCAGGTACAGAACAGTTCACTGGCTGTAGAGGCAAGGGCAAAAATGGACGTTCGGCAACGCACTGGCACGGTGCGGTTGTTTAGCAGCAAATCTCAGTTCAAATCGTTCAGAATTTGGCGCACAAATCGACGCATAAAAGTTCGAATGAGGTAGACACTGCGTCGCCAATTTGGCATGTCGGTGGTGGCCGGTGGTTGGTGAGCTTTTTCGAGTGTGCGCGGGAAGACAGCAGAATCAACACACGGTCTTTACTATAGTCGACCGGTCAACAGGTTTAGCATTACACTAGACTGGCTCCAGCCTGTGCTGAGGCCAGGTCGCTGCGGCCCGCTATTAATAGCAACAGTGTGCCGAGGCATGTCTGATAAATGCACGTACACACAAAGCGGGCGCAGCAACAACCTACGCTGTATGCGGCGATACATCACCAATAATTTCTTTATTTCGTCTCTTTATAGGGCGCACAATCCCTGAAATGTTCATTCCTGCAGTCCGATTTTGAAAATTTGAGCTGTACCATAGAATGTGCTCGGGTTTTTCGGGGGCCGGTCTTGATAGTTTTGTATAGTTAGTTAGCTGCAGTTTGAGGGCAGAATGAGCTGTGCAGTGGACATGCAGAGACGCACAGGGCTGGCGTACAACGAACGGATGCTGGACCACAGAAGTGCCCGGCCGCACCCCGAGTGCCCCGACAGACTGACCGCCTTAAAGACCCATCTGGTAGAGTGCAAGCTCTGGCAACAGTGCGTCTTGTTTGAGGTTTGTCTTAGATCGTTGATAGAATGGCGTAACCCCACTCCATACATGTACTAGGGCATACATGTAACGTGGGCCACCCACTCGACTTAGGCCCATACATGGGCCGGAAAAATGGGTTGGGGGTAGTCAAAATCCGGAAATTTGGGGGTGGGCCTGCCGGTTTGGGGGGTCGCGGCGATTTTGGTGGGTGGGGTCAGGAACAAAAGTCGGCTTCAGGTGGGTGGGTTGGGTCGTTTGGGGGGGGTCGAGCCCAAGTTGGGGGGGTGGGCAAACCCCCCAGACCCCCGGCGCATGTATGCTTAGGCCAGACCCCACGGATGGGGGGACCCTCGAGACGATTTTTCCGACCCCCTCCGATTTTTCTGGGAAGTTATTTTTTGAGCAATTTTTTACAATTTCATACACAAAAATTGCCAAAATCGCCTGTAAAAAAGAACTTCAGCTGTGTTCCAGCCCAAATTAGCGATTTTTGACGATTTTTGGCCGAAAAATTGCGATTTTTTCGCTTTTTAGGCGGTTTTTAGTTCCCACCCCCTTCCAAAATCTGGGGTCAGACCCCCAACCCAAAACACAGGTACTAACAAACTGGCCCTGAAATAAATAATTTTTAGCTTAGATAAGGTGCCTTTTGCTCACGCATGTGCATGGTCCGCAGCTCAGAGGGGACAGCTAGGTCTCCATGCGTAGTTGTCTGGCGAAATACTCAAATGATCGGCGCGAAATTCAAATTTTGGCGTGAAATTTGATTTTTTTTTTGCAAATATTCTGGCGGAAAATTAAAGAAATTCACTTAAAATTTAAAACTTTGTCGTTAGAGTTGAGTTTTTAACAAAAACTGCCCAAAAAACGTATTTCCAACAAATTTTGGTCAATAATCAAAATTTTTAATGAAAATTTGCGAAAATTTCGGGTTTGGTACGTAGTTGCCTGGAGGATGGCTGCGTAGTTACCAAAATTGATTTCTGTTGCTTAAAAACGCATCTAATGGCTTTCTAGCAGCCTCTAGCAACGTTTGGTAGATTTTGTTTTCGTCTAAATGCACATGTATGCTTTTTTTTGGTAATGGATGCAGCTGCTTCCATTAAGCCATACAGTTGATTTTAGAAGCTTTTTGTCTTTTTTACGCTTGTTTTAGCTGTTAAACGCAATTTGACGGGTTATTTTTCAAAGCACATTTCCAGTCGTTTTGGTGCTTTTTGAAATTTTTTATACTCCCTCTAGACGAAACACCCATGGACCCCCACCTGACAGGCATAACCCCCTACCCATACATGTAACAAGGGGGTCTTTCCCCACCCGATTGAGGCCATAAATCGTCTCATGGGGACCCTGAGACGATTTTTCCAAATTTTTTGTACAAATTTTTGCGATTTTTTTACAATTTCAAACACAAAGATTGCCAAAATCTCCCGTAAAACAGTTCTTTTTAGCTGTATTTGAGCCGAAACAGACATGGGCAAAGGGGGGGCTGAGGGGAGTTGGCCCCCATCAGCTCTGATCTACCCCCATCAGCCGGCCGCTACCCCCCATCAGGAATTTTTGGGAAGAATTTTGTATTGAAAATTATGATAAAAATCTGTCTGGAATAGGCGTAAATGAGCTCAGAATAGCTAATTTTAACTTATTTTAATGAAAAATAAGCCAAAAAACCCTGATTTTCGCCAAAAATCGGACTTTTTGGCTTACCATCCCTCAGCCCCCTATCAGGCGCTCCTACCCCCTCAGCCCCCCTCAGGAATTGAAAATTCTACCCCTCATCAGCCGAAATGCTAGCCCATGTCTGAGCCGAAATTAGCGATTTTTGACGATTTTAGCCGAAAAATTGCGATTTTTGAGCGTTTTGTAGTGGCCAACCCCTCCCTGGAATTTGGGCTCAGACCCACCCGCATCCCCTCCCCCTTAGGTGGAGACCGGTTACATGTATGCGTGTGCCCCTACCCACCCGCTCTCCTGAGGTCAGACCTGTTGGATCAGATGTATAGAAACTTCGGTAGGGTAGTCGGTTTAAAAGCCATGTTGGTTTCCAATCAGTCAGTACCCGCCTTTCTCCAATAACTTTTGAATGAGGTTTGATTTGGAGGCAAGTCCACAAAATTTGCCCAGGCTGCCAAGTTGGTGCTCTAAAAGAGTTTTATCGATTTATACAGGGTCGTTTGGCCACACGCGAACAACTGAGTCAAGTTCACACAGAAGATTGGCTGGACAAGTTTTTTGAACTCCACTCACTCAGCCCCGATCAGCTAGATGAGTGGGCCAAACAACTGCTGGACTCGGAGAACGAACAGACCGGAAACTACCTCTGTCCTGTAGGTGCACACATATTGGTTCTTTCCAAATAACACCGTTCGGTATGCACCGGCCAACAAGTTTGGATGAAACTCAAAACAATTACAGTCCACGCTTTTATCCGTCCGTCTTTTCCTTTCCAACTGAAAGTTGAACGTGTTTATTTTGCTAAAAGGTGTGATTTACAGGGTGTCTCAAAAAATGGTCACATTTCTTTTTACTGCCATTTCCGCAAATTTTGACCAAATAGGTTGAAATTTGGAACATACAGTGGGGTGCAAAAGTTTAAACGCACCCAGTCAAGGTACAAGAAAAAGTGACCTTTCACTTAATTGTTGACGGTAATTGGCAAGTGTTATACACCGTTGCATAGCTTGAGATGTTGCGAAGAGGTTGGCGCAGATTGCACTGTAATCCGTTGCTTAACTTATAGCCAGTCTAAGCCGGGCTGTCAGAAAAAGGGTTAGCAAAAGTTTAAACGCACTATAAAAATCGCGCAAAATCCGACTCAGATCTTTAAAATAAAAGTTGTACGAACACCTTAATAGTAAATAATAAATAACAACACAAGTTTGATGCTTTGCCATAACTCAGTTAGCCCTGTAGTGCTCTTTGTCCAATTGACATGCAGAAGATTGAACCTGCTATGGTGCCTTGTATCAGCGCGATCTCTAGCACCAGTGTGCCAGTAGTACCTTGACAGATTAAACTTACTAACATCAGGTGTATGTTAGAAAGTCTGGCATGCATGAATTTCAAGCTTTTTAGAAGTTACAAGTCATAAACGTTGGTAATTATGGGTTCAAACCAGATAATTATGGTGAATCTGCTAGGTGATGGCCACATTGTTATGGTTTATGAGGTGCATATCTGACTCAGCTGCCTGGTTTTAAGAAAAATAGCATGAGCAAAGACAGCAGAAGCCCTAAGAGGCCAGAGAAGCTGAACACAGTAAAATTGGGACCTTTAGTATCACAGTCAAACATGAGTGAGCCAAGATTCAGTGTACACCAATGGCAGAAGCATTCACTGAAGCAACCATAGGCCATCTTAAAATGAACAGATGATGGAATTCCATATCCATGGGATCACACAATGCATTTCAGTTAAAAACGCAAGTTTTTGGAAGCAGGGATGATGTCTGCAGGTCAAGCTACCCTCACAGTTGCCCACAGTTGATTATTGTGGATCATTACTGGATATTCAGTATGCTGGTTATAGTGCTGTTAACTGAGTAAGGTGCCTAAATGGCATGTTCTGGTATTTTTGCATAAGAGAAACAATAGTACATGTAAAAACCATATGAGTTAACCCATGTTTGTTGTTTGCAGTCGATTACAAACACTGAGACGACCAGAATACTAAACCTCAGTGTGACAGATGTGGAACAGTAATGATCTGTCAACCTTAATCTGATTAAAAAATGTTCTGTTTTCGTGGTTCTGTTATCATAAACACAGTTTGTTTAGCCTGATTAGCAGTCTCAGTCTTTTACACATCCATAAGAAGTTTGACAGAGTTCACAACCATTCAAATTGTAGACCTTTACACAGACCAGACCAATGTCACCATGATGAGATGTGTTACGATTATTTGCGTTACAGTGCGACTGAATTATTCCAAAGCATCAAAGTTGTCCTGTTGTTCATTAATTAGTATATAGATATTCTTACAATTGTTATTTGAAAGAAGTTTAGTCAGATTTTGTAGAATTTTGGAAGTGCGTTTAAACTTTTGCTAACCCTTTTTCTGACAGATTGACTTAGACCGGATATAACTTCATCATAACGCAACCCATTGCAGCGCAGTCTGCACCACCTTTTTGGTAAGATCTCAAGCTATGTAACGGTGTATAACACTTGCCGATTACCTCCAACAAATCAGCGAAAAGTCAGTTTTTCTTGAAGAGGACAAGGTGCGTTTAAACTTTTGCACCCCACTGTAGGTGCCAAAATACGGGGAATTTTATGTGTTCAAGTTTGGTGCACTAGGCTTGACTCATTCCCGAGAATTTTCAAAAAAAGTGAAATTTGTTAAATCAATAGTGAAAGCCGGTCGCCGAAATAGTGATCGCATTTCATTTTACTGCCATTATTGCTACGTACGTACTTCGTACGTCCTCCTCAATAAACGTAATTCCTGCTTCTAGGGGGCAGCACCTGTTTATTCGAGAGTAACGTGTACGACCGGCCGAACAGAAAGGGGGAAGCAAGAGCACAACGGCACTACTACGTTATACAAACACTTGCAATGTCACACAATACAGAATCACTGTCTTTAAGAATCGTTCCTGAAAGTAAAAACACGCGGGACCGAAAGAGAGAGAGCAAATATTTGAACACCGATAAGTAAGGTAATGACAGATACAAGAGATTAGGTAAAAGGTGTCAAATTGCTATGGAACAACGCGTTAATACAGGAACGTCACAGGTCCCTAAGGTGTATACAAAGCATACGTGACGCGATCACACAAGAGAGAAATCATACATACCGAACACGAGCTAAAAAGAGAGGACGACGAACGCCGACGAACGAAGTGGTTGGGCAAGCTGAGAAGGCAGCCTGGATTCGCCTAACCGGATTACCGGGAGTGCTGAGCTACAGGTAGAACCGTGAGTCCGGAGCGGCCAACCCATTACGTAACCACAGTAATTTCCAGGCACCAAACTTCCGGCAAAATGGGAAACGCGGGGGCCAAAGGTTGTCTGAAGAAGAACAAAACACTCGTATGATTATGTACACTTGGGAACAGTACGGTTTCAAGGATCCAAGCGCCGGTGAATGGCCTTCGTTACCTTTTCGTGGGTAGGCAAATCTTGTTCAATATATCTATGCATAGACTCCTGGGCTTTCCACCTACCGTGACGTTGCACCAACTGGTGAGGTACCCCTGCATTAATAGCTGACGATGCTCCGCCTGCTCTCAAGCTGTGTGTTCCAAACTTGATTGGATCCAAGCCTTGTTCTTTCACTGCTTCTCGAATGGACCTCAGAGCGGTCTCATAGCTCATAGGCAAAACAGATAGGGACTTTACCCTGCCACAGCACACAATAGTGCATAAAAACGGGCTCTCAGACCCTGACTCCGTCTCCATAGGCAACCGCCTAGCGTACTCACTTAGGACTCGGACAGGGTCATTACAGTGTTTAGCTGCAGCAACAACAACCCATCTTCCCTTTCTGAACTGGTCGGTCTTACTTTTACGAATGTAAATAAGGGCGCGCTGTTTTGAAAAGCGCACGTCAGAACGGCACAAGGCCAAAGCCTCTGACACCCTTAAAAAGCCGAAAAAAGAGAGAGAAACCAGAGCAGACGTACGAAGATTGTGCAAGGACAAGGAGCGCTGTTCAAGGATTCTAGAGACCATTTCAACTGAAAACGGAGATTTGCGATTTCGCGGAGCCATACTGTGGCGAGCAAGGTTTTGAGAAAATGAACGAATTAAAAAAGAAGAAGACGGGTTAGGTAAAGAAGGAATTCTGTGAAGCCAAGAAAGGGCCGCAAGAAATTGCGCCAAACCGGAGACCGAAAACCGAGGCTTCATTCTTAAAAGAAAGGCGAAAAGGTGATTTGGTTTAACCGGGAAGGAATTGACACCTGTCCGAGTACACCAAGTAACCCACCTTTCGAACTGTCGACAGTAGCTTCGAACCGTGGTTGGCGCCTTACTTCCCAACAGCACTCTCATTGCACACTCGGCATCTTCAGGCTCCAGATTACCCTCCACGGCCGCCACAGCACGGCGGATCACTAAAAACTCGCGTGTAGTGAAGGAGCCGGAGGCCATGTCCGGCCCAATCGGCAGCGGTAGATCGCAGTTAGAAAGAAGATGGCATGGCACCGAGACCGTTTCTCTATGTAGAGGGAAAACTTACAGTACGTACATTGTTTTAAATGTAACGTGACACAAAAACCTCCACGGCTCCGCAGGGACAGGGAAGGTTCGGGGGGATTTTTGAAAAACAAAAAAGGCCGTTTAAAAATTGTGGGAAAAAATCAAAAGAAGGGAGGGTGGGATGGGCTAGCGAATAAAAACAGAGTGAAGTGCCGGGCACTGGCCAGCGGCCGGCTATATAGGCGCCGGCGAGCGCCGCCTAGCGGCGGCGAACGCTGCGCCCCTATACGCAGGAATTAGAAATTATTGCTACGTACGTACTTCGTACGTCCTCCTCAATAAACGTAATTCCTGCTTCTAGGGGGCAGCACCTGAAGCAAGGTTTAGTTCGGTTCGATGAAAAGTAAAAGGAAGTTTACTTCCTTCCCCCCTTGGTTGAAGAGAGAAAGAGGGTAAGACCCAGGGGTCAAAAAACGAGAACAGTCCTGAATAATAGAAAACCGTTTGACCAAAGAGGTAGGAAGACCATTTTTGAAGAGAAGAGGCCATACAGGGTTGGACGGCCAGAGAGGCATGACCAAAACGGCCGAAGCCTTACAAGCAATCAGGTGAGTTACTGCCCGAAGCAAGAGCTTAGGAGGAGGCACCAACCAACAGAAATGAGGGGACCAATCGAAACCAAACGCATCTACCCCTGAAGTGCCAAGCTCAAAAAATTTTGAATAAAACTTATCCACTTTCTTATTCTGAGCTGAAGCAAAAACATCCAAAGTGAATGTTCCGAATTGTTGCTGCGCCCAATCAAACAGATACTGGGACACGCCCCAATCGTCTGGGTCAACTTCTCTACTCAGGGCGTCCGCTTTTTCGTTAAACTCCCTGGGTATCCAGGAAACTCTCAAATCGATAGAAGCCGAGGAACAAGTCTGGTAAAGGCTAATAGCCAAATCATTCAGATTTTGCTTTGTACTACCCTTCCGTATGACAGAAACCAAAGGCAAATTGTCAGTATGCCAGAGAACAGTTTTCCCTGAAAGCTTTTGGCTAAAAGATTTCAAACAGGCGTCAATGGTGCGAAGCTCCCGCCACGTTGAGCTGAATTTACGCTCCGCTTGGTTCCAGTTTACCTGAGCTACCGTATCCTCCCCTTTTATATAGGCTGCGCCGGCTACCCCACTCGCATCTGAGTAAACAACCGTCTGGGGGTCGCCTGGGGGAAGTAAAGGGCGAGCGTTAATTGCGGTGGGAAGGTAGTTTGCCCAAAAGGAGAGTTGTTTTCGCACTGGCGGGGCCAAAGGGAAGTGCCAGTCCCAACCTTTCTGGGTCATAAATAATTGGGCCGCGGCATAAAGGGTTTTTGTTTGGAATGCGCAGATATCTCCAAACACTAGACGCAAACAAAGGACAAGGCCTGCGGCTTTCGATAATTGGCGGGCGGATACGCGTTTTTGTTTTGCCAAGCAGGATACGGTAGAAATAGCTCTACGTACTTTCTCATCCGGTACAGACAGAACACGCGCGGCCAAATCGATGTGAAACCCCAGCCAGTCGAGCTGCTGAACTGGTTCCCAAAGAGATTTTTCCCGACTGATCATAAAACCGGCACTCTTTAGATCCGAAAAAACCTGGCTTGAAGCGGAAACAGCAGTCTCCCTTTTGGGGAAAACTGCTAGACCATCGTCCAAATACAGAGTTACCGGGAAGCCAAAGGCTCTCCAACGCGACACAAGAGGTTTTAGCATTTTCGTAAAAACGTATGGGCCTGAAGAAAGTCCGAAAGGGAGAACCTTATAGGTAAAATAGAAGGTAGTGTCTGCAAAAACCCAGGAAAAACCCAAGAACTTGGAAGATTCTGGGTGAATAGGGATATGATAGTAACCTTTTTTGAGGTCGAAACTGAATCCCCATTGGGCTGAAGCGAGAAAGGGTAAAGCACAGGAATAATCCTCGATTTTGAATTTAGGGTTAAGAAGGAATTTGTTGGGATAGGTTAGATCCAAAATAAGGCGTTTTTTGCCGTCTGGACGCACATCAACTGAAATAGGATTAACCACCCATGGAGGAGAAAGAGACACTTCCACACATTGGTTTTTTACCAGCTCTAAAATGCTTGTGCGAACGAAATCTGAGTTCTTCAGAGCGGATGAATTATTCTTCCGGAGTTTTTTAGATGGAAAAGAGACGAAAGGGATAAAATAGCCTGACTTAATAATTTTTAAAACCCACTGACTGTCACAGATACTCTCCCAGAAGGGGAGGGATCGGCGCAAATTTTGGCTGACATAAAAAAAGTCTAAGTTATTCCACTCCTCTACCGTCACCGCTCTAGCTGACGCCAACAACTGGTGAATCGGCACTGAATCAAGTAACTTACACTGAACGGCGAGAGGTGGATGACTACTTGGGTCGGCTGGGGCAGTCCCGGGTGAAGTGTCCAAATTGCTTGCAATAGAAACAGGATCCTGGTGCTTGCGCTGTCGCAACCGGCTGGCGGGTGGGTTGGTGTTGTAGCGCTTTCTCGAGCCGGCTGATGAGAGCAGAAGAGCGCGGTGAGGAGGAACGGTATCGCCGACCGACTGGGGATCGGCTGCGGGAGCGGGCACGGTAAGAAGACGCTTGTTGTTGACGGGGGCCGCCTCCAAACCCCCGGTCGCGAAAGGGCGCCTTCGCCTTAGCTGCGGTGACACGAGAGTGAATACGCTCTATGTAGTCCAAGTCGGCCTTGGACTCGCCGACGGGGGCCACTTGGTACTCATTGGCCGTGTCCCAGCCGTAGCGGTCAGCAATCTTCAGCAACTTCTTATAGGCAGCGATCTCCTCCCGGGCGGACCGGAGGTAGGACTCGGCACGCGAAGAGCCATCCTCAACAACACAGGTGACTGCTTTCTGCAACAAATTGTCCACCGAGACCAACCGTTCATACTGCCGCCGACAACCCTCTTTTGACAGGTGAGTAGCAGTGTTATCACGCGACGAGAGAGGCGGCGAGGCACGGCGCTGCAGGGTGGTGGAACGCTCAAGCTGCTCTACTTTTTCTGCCAAGCGAGCCATAAGAGAATTGGTTTCAGCTAGCTGAGCGTTATGGTGGCGGCCGGGAGAAGGTGCACGGTACCTGACTTGTGCCCTGGCGGGCGGCGGTGAGTTGAATTCAAACGCCGCTCCTCCAGGTTCATATGGCGACTCAGCTCGAGGCGACGGGGAGAGACTGGCGAGGCGCCGGGATGGCCCAGGAGGCGTTCGCGCACCCTCATCTGACTGCTGCTCGGGTTCAGGGGACTGGCCAGTACGCGCCCGTTTCGGTGCCTGCTGGTCGGACGGAGATGGGGAAAAGGCCTTCTTCTTCGTTCGGTTTCTCTTCGAACGCATGCCTGACGCCGCGTCAGGGACCGGAATAAAAGAGCACACACAAGAACGTAAAACTAGGCTGTGTAAAGCGTTGGCCGGTCGGACAGGCTAGCGAATAAAAACAGAGTGAAGTGCCGGGCAATGGCCAGCGGCCGGCTATATAGGCGCCGGCGAGCGCCGCCTAGCGGCGGCGAACGCTGCGCCCCTATACGCAGGAATTAGAAATTTCCGCAAATTTTGGCCAAATAGGCTGAAATTTGGATCATAGGTGCCACAACTCGGGGAATTTTATGTGTTAAAGTTTGGTGCACTAGGCTTGACTCATTCCCGAGAAATTTCAAAAAAAGTGAAATTTGGTAATTTCAATAGTGAAAGCCGGTCACCGAAAAATGGAAACATTTCCCTTTCCTGTATCTTTTCTAATTTTTGTCGGGATTGGATGAAATTTGGAGTGTAAACGCAGAAATTCAGGATAATTCGTGTGAAATAAGTTGACGCATGAACTCCAACGCTATCGTTAGAGTTTAGGGGATAATGTAATGTAACGTTTTTTCGGTGAACGGCCTTCACTATTGAAATTACCAAATTTCACTTTTTTTAAATTTCTCGGGAATGAGTCAAGCCTAGTGCACCAAACTTTAACACATAAAATTCCCCGAAATTTGGCACCTATCATCCAAATTTCAGCCTATTTGGTCAAAATTTGCGGAAATGGCAGTAAAAAGAAATGTGATCATTTTTTTGAGACACCCTGTAGAAAGGAATAACACAGAATGGTGATATGTATTGATTATGTGATTATTAGGAGTCGGCAAATGCAGCACGGATGGCCGTCGGTTGTTGCCTAGAACTGGCAGAAGCTATCCTCACCAACAAGGTCGTTCGTTTCTTTCTTTCTATTAGGCAGCATTTCTCAATGTAGCCTCTTATATACCACATACACAAAAATCTGGATCGTTATGACTTTTTACAGACGGATGTCATGTCCCAAAAGACCGCTGTAAAAATGCTGGTTTAAAAACTAAAAACGTTCAAAAATCGCTAATTTGGGCTCAAATACAGCTAGAAAGTGCTGTTTTAATGGCGATTTTGACAATTTTGAAAATCGAAATTTTAAAAAATCGCAAGAATTTGCTGTTACTAACCATATTTGTTAGGGACAAAAATATAAAAAACCTTTTTTGAAGGCTGAAAAAAATTGTTTTTGAAAAATCAATGTGCAATTTTAGGCAAACAGTGGGAAAGTTCAGGTTCACGTACATACATGCAATTTTTTGTAAATTCTCTGGAAGCAACCAACATTTTATCCAGCAACCTGCATAATACTTCTTTTGCACTGAACCTAACAGCGACTGCTCAAGAAATCGTTCCTTAGGTTCCCCCTAGAAGTGCTTCTCAAGACAATTTTTGGTGAATTTATGCAGTTATAGCTAGTGTTTAGACCTGTATTGGCGTTTTCGAGTAGGTTTCTTAACTGACTTAGGTGCAAAAGTGGAAAATTTGTTGTAACTACCTGTACTAGCACGCTGGACCCCTTTGAGACGATTTAAAGAATTTTTTTTTCAAAAATTAAAAGAAAGCAAAAATTTTAGCCTTCAAAAATTTTTTTTTAACAACCGTGGTACCTAACTACTGATGTAGCCCCGATTCAACAACGACGCTGAAGAGAGTTTATCGGGAGAGCACACTAACAAACAATGATGACAATGGGAATGCAGAGGCTGAGTATAAATATCTTTCACTACCTATTCCATATGGTGCCATCAGTTTTGGTTGAGTCGGCACTATAGTGATACCTAAGTATTATTATATTTAGGTAAGGAATGGTTTTGCATTGGTGCGTCCGCCAGGTCACCACGCCAGTCCGTCAGAATCAACTGGTTTCTGTTTGCTCAACAACAGTGCTTTGGCTGTCCACACAGCTCTCCAGCTGGGCGTCGAACGGTAAGTAATGTAAGTAATTTATTCAAAAATTAACAGAACAAAAAAGCCCAAGACTGAGACCAAACAGATAGGGATGGGGATGGGAAGCTAAACGGTCACTAACACCCTACCCCGATGAAATCTACTAAAATCGGTATTACAGAGAGCGTTGCGGGAGACGCGAGCAGAGCGCAAATTAGCTGTTTCTTTGGTAAGGAGTTCCAAATATTTATTACTCGAATGGCAAAAAAGGTATATTTTTAATATCAAGCCTGGACTTCGGTAAACACAATTTATACTGGTGGCCACGTTGAGATTATTAAATTTGAATAACAAATCAAGGTCAATTTGTCCGTGAATTAATTTGTACACCATTACAAGGTCAGCAACTATTCTTCATTTTTTCTAAAGACTCCAAATTTAGCAAACTTAGCCTTTCGGAGTATTCATAATTCGCAAGACCTGGAATTCGGCGAGTAAATAATCTCTGTACTCTTTTAATCAGATCAATCTCCTTAAGTAAGTATGGATTTTAGACCTCTGAGCAGACATGGGCTAGCATTTCGGCTGATGGGGGGGGGCAGAATTTTCAATTCCTGAGGGGGGCTGAGGGGGTGGAAAGCCAAAAAGTCCGATTTTTGGCTAAAATTAAAGTTTTTTGGCTTATTTTTCATTGAAATAAGTTAGAATAAGCTATTCTGAGCTCATTTACACCTAATCCAGGCATATTTTTATCATAATTTTCTATACAAAATTCTTCCTAAAAATTCCTGAGGGGGGTAGCGGCCTGCTGAGAGGGGGGTAGGTCAGAGCCTGAGTGGGGCCAACCCCCCTCAGATCCCCTTTGCCCATGTCTGCCTCTGAGGCATATTCTAGCTTAGGACGAACAAAAGTTTTGTACAGTTTGATAAAGAAATACTTGGTCTTAGTTTCAAAATAAACTTAAACGGTAATACAAAACTGATCTTTGTTGTTGCTCAGGTTTAGTTTTAGAGTGTTGCTGGTGGATTTTGATGTGCACCACGGACAAGGCTGTCAGCGCACTTTCTATGACGATCCGCGGTACGTTTCCATTGTTTACATATGAGCCGGAAAAATGGGCTTCGGGTAGTCAAAATCAGAAATTTTGGGCTGTGAGGGTTCCTGATATATTCGCATCGCACTCTATACTAATTAAATGTGATACTTTTGCAGTGTGCTGTATTTCTCTATACACCGCTATGAATTTGGAACGTACTGGCCGAGTTTAGCGGAATCGGATTTTGATCATGTGGGCAGTGGTAGTGGACAGGGATTCAACGTGAACGTGCCTTTGAATGAAGTCAGTTCAGAGATGGTTCGCTTATCTTTTTATATTTCGATATAATTCTGCACTACAAACAGCCTCTCTTAATCTCTTTTCAAACTATTTCAACATGTCTGCGTTATTAGCTCTAATTTTAACTGAAAAAATACCTGTAAATTCTACTGACAGGCATTAGTAAGTTGGTAGAAAAGAAAGCCTGATTATGGTTTTTAGGTTGGCTGTGACGAGTCAGATTATTTGGCAATATTTCTACAGGTGCTACTACCGCTTGCCGTGCAGGTAAGGTCTACCAAGTACTAGTTTCGTTGCCTAACAGTATGTACAAATTTTAGTTCAGTCCCGAGTTTGTCGTGGTTTCTTCCGGTTTTGACGCAGTCGCTGGCGACCCACTGGTAGGTTTGCTTTGTTTGTATCTCTTTTAATTGTTGCCAGCAAGTTTTAGGGCGGAATGAACCTGTCACCCGAGTTTTACGGTCATATGGTTCACATGCTTCAATCTTTGGCTAGTGGAAAATTGCTACTCTGCTTAGAAGTGAGTCTGTAAAGTGGCTGTACTTAAGTTCATAGTAAGAACGGTAGGGCGGATACAACCTCAACCAGATCTCAAGGTGTGCCGAAAGTTGTCTGAGATCTCTGTTGGGTGAGGTTCCCACTAAATTGGCTCCGGTCGCTGCTGCTAAGCCCAGGTACCGTTCTTTCTTTTTTGTCCTGTTTATCAAGTAGTTTTTAGTACGATCGATTCTATTGTGAACGTCAGTTCAGCTCTGAGGCCTTACTGGAGTTGTTTCGACTTTTACCCCAACATCGACAAACTGCCCTTCGCTCATTGGCCAATGTAACTATTTTTACTTTAACAAATCAGTTGCATCACTCACGAGTTTAACAATTTTTGAAATTGGCACGTTTGGTTAAATTATTTTTGCTACGCGTTTACGACGGGTTATCTTTTCAGACACACAACGGATTCGAAGTTGCCTTCTGCTTGTTCCCAAGTTAACAGTCAGCCAGTAGACGGTTGCACAAAGTCTAGTCAAGTGCCCAGCCAGTTAGTGGATGGTCTGGATCTGTCCTGTGATACGGTTGGGTTGGTCTACAACCAGAACATGAGCCGACACCAGTGCCCCAGTCCCTTCCATCCGGAGTGTCCTGACAGAATTAGTGCGGTAAGACATCTTCCATAGTTAACCTACTTTATGTTATTCGGTTCCCCGAAAGCCGACGCCTAAAATGGAATTCGTGTGCGAACAATAATAGCGAAAACGCCAATAACCAACCCTTTATTTTTGACACTCACAACATTTAGAGATGTTCCATGGAAAGTTTCCAATGGAAAAAAAGGGAAAATATTCAACCGAAAATACTGAAATTTCTGAAATTACTGAGAAAATGTTAAGTAAGTTACATTATTTAATGTAATGTGAGTTCTAAATAGCAGATTTTTGTGAATTCAACGCTAAGGCGACCAGAAAACATGTAATTCATTAAGTTTTGGCTGTGTTATCACGGTAACCCAGTCATACTGTACTTGTAACAGGTCATCCGTCCAAGGGGTTGTGGGGGTCTAGCGCCAGCCGGAGAAGGTCTGAGCCCAAATTTTGGGAGGTGGTTGGGCACTAAAAACACTAAAAAAACGTAATTTCTCGGCTAAAAATCGTCAAAAATCGCTAATTTGAGCTGAAATACAGCTAGAATGTGCTGTTTTGCAGGCGATTTTAACAATTTTTGTGTCTGAAATTGTAAAAAAATCGCAGAATTTTGCTCAAAAATACTTGCCAGAAAAATCGGAGGGGGTCAGAAAAATCGTCTCGGGAGGGGGTCCCCATGGCCTAAGTCGGGTGGGGGCAGACCCCCTGTCACATGTATGAACCCAGTTGTTCCCTACCATGATGCTCAGGTTTTGTAAGAAATGCTAATGAACTACAGATAAAATGGCTGATTTTGCGGTTATAGAGGCCGTTTTTCATCCATTTTATTCTGACATTTTTGTCACTGTAAAAATATTTCGGAAATTTTCCAGCTGACATTTTTTTGGGAAAAGGAACATCTCTAACACCATTCATTCCAATACCCAATAATCGTATCTCAGTTCTGTTTCATTAGAAATTCTAACTTTATTTGGATACGCCGCAGGGGTGGGGTCACTTTACTCAGAAATAAATGTACGCTTGTAAGTAAGGTAGTCTGCTGAGGTGAGAATGGAAATGAGTTTAGATTTACTCCAAACTGAGCGAGCATAATCTGTGCAGTGCGTGCGTGTCTTTGAATAACGAACGACGAGCAAAGAAAACCGAGTTGGCCTACTGTCACGATAAAGAGCACATCGACTCTCTGCACGCTACCAAGACTATGAAGAAGAAAAGTCTGCGCAAGATGGCTGCCTGCTTCAACAGCGTCTTTCTCAATGAATTCTCCAACGACTGCGCTTTGCTAGCTGTCGGCGCTTGTTTAGAGGTAAGCTAGCGCCTCTGTATGTAAAGTTATTCTTTTTGTAGACTTTGTGAACTGTAATAGTAACTCTAGTAAACGCCACCGTGTCCGCTTTATGGTCGTTCTGTGTTGTTGAGTTAGTCTTCTTCATTAGTATGTGTCGGTCGGCGGGAGTCTAAAAAGATTTGTGCTTGTTAGGATCAAAAATTAAAAAAAAACTATTTTTTAAAATTTTTTTTGAAAAATTAAGAGCCGGTTTTTCTAGGAATCGACTTTTGCTCCTTAACCTCCGGACAAATCTCAACTTCATCTCTCCGATTTGGCTAAAATTTTGTATTTTGGTATAATTTAACCTAAAAAGATGTTTTATCACCTTCCCGGTCGTTTTTGTGAGACTCAATTTTTCGGCCCAACTTCAGATCTCGGTTTATAACTCTGGAACTAGTGAACGTAGAAACTTGCGGATTGCATATTTACAATCACATGAGCGTTCTCTTTCAAACGATACCCCACACGACTGAATTCGAGAGAAAAATTTTTTTTCGAACCCCTTCTGGGCTAAATTTGACCCCCCTAAAAGTGCGACTACCGCTATTTTATTTCATAAAAATGTAGCGCTATTTATTCGCTTTTGATAGCACAAAAAAAATCGAGAAAAAAAATGGGCGTGTAATTGAGTTTTTGGGCCTTGAAAGTTGTCAGGTCGAAAATTTGCCCAATATAAAATTGCCTTGTAAAGAGCATATCTTTGTCAATTTTGCACCGAGTTCAGTGATTTTTTGTACACATATTGCACTGTGTCCCTGGCACATACCGCACAAATTTGACCTTGCTGGCTCTTGCTTGGCGCCAGTCCCAGTCGCTTTTTTTACCTTCACTCAAACGTTCCGTTTTCGGTCAGTTCTTTATCGATTTGACCCAAATTTCAAGCGAAAATTAATGCTTCATATTTTCCAAGTTTGGTGCGAAAATTCCAACTTGTATGGGTTTTATGACCCGAAAACTAAGAATCATAGTGGTCCATGCAAATTCTAATTTTTTTCGGTAATTCAAAGAATAGGGCTTTGAAACTTGCAGAAATGATTGGTGTTGCCATTAGGTATACTGTAACTTACTAGGTAGGAAGCACAGCAGCTTAAAACGTACTAAAATTGAAGAATTTCAAAAATATGATAGTTAAGAAATCCGCACCTTCTATGTAGCATCAAAGTATTGAATCAGTTGTAAAAGGACACAGATTTTAGCAGATCGCGCGACAAATGGATGCACCTTATATGTATGTTTTTGAAATGCTTCAATTTTAGTGCCTTTTGAGCTACTCGGCTGCCAACTTAGTATGTTATGCCTAATGGCAAGTTTCAAAGCTCTTTGAATTACCGAAAAAACTAACCCAACAGGCTTTCATGGGGGAAGAAAGGAAGGCTGGCTCCAGTTCAGTTACCAAGGAATCCTATTGTTCCTGATAGATACCAATACGGCCTACACATTTTGGGGGATTATATTGGTGAGATAGCATCAGTACAACTGTTTCTTGACGATCTGGACATCTCAAAACCGGATGACATTTGGTATGCATATAAAAGTGCCTACATAGAAAGTACATACCAACAAAAATTCATTTCAGGTCTATCTCATATCTCAATGAATGTTATTCCAGGCCACACGTTTTACATAGGGATGCAAATGGTATAAAAAAATACCAAATACCAAATAGCAGATGGTATTTTCTATACCAAATAATACCAAATAATACCAAATAATTCCAAATAGTTGATAAACAGGTCGCTAGCTGTTTGGAATGAGCGCAAAGTCATATTTTTTGTTTTTTTTTTCAGCAAAAATATATAAGTTTTGCCTCAGTGGAAGAGTTTTTGTTGCATCTAAAAGAAATCTAGTCATGCCGATAAAGAAAACGAGCAGAATTTGATGGTTTTTCACTTACTCGGGAAATGGGCAAGCACGTTGTGACGTTTGCGGTCTAGGCTCGGTCTCGATAAAGGGGCCGTCCATAAACGACGTCGTGTCGTACCAAAATCCCGATTTTTCGGACCCCCCTTCCCCCAAAATCGCCTTGCATCGTTTCATGGGGACCCCCTCCCACTTTTTGAGAATTTTCCATGAATGGTTGTTTGTTATAAGCTAAACTTGTCGGAATTCTTTATTGTTTTGTTGCTCAGAAACGGTAAAGAGACATCTTGTTCTGCGTATCTGCATTGTTAAACTTTTAGTAAATTAGAAATAAGGAGAAAACTCTGAATAGAAGAGCTCTGACATGGTATACAGTCGCAAAATATGCATAATTTATCGCTTAAAAACTAACTGTTTAGTTATTTAAACTATTTGGTATTATTTGGTATACAAAAATACCAAATACCAAATAATACCAAATACCTAAAAAATACCAAATAATACCGAATAATACCAAATAATACCGGATACCATTTGCATCCCTAGTTTTACAAGACCAAAATTCCAGTCAGTGCGCGAAGTCTAAATGGAATGCGGTTTATACGCACTTGGCGTATTTTAGATAATTAGACTCCTGTCCGTCCTGTTGCACGCTATGTTCAGTAATAAATACATAAATCTGGATTCTGAAATGGTTGTAGGTAGACATGGGCAAGCATTTCGGCTGATGGGGAGGGGTAGAATTTTCGATTCCTGAGGGGGCTGATGGGGGTGGGAGCGCCTGAGGGGGGTTGAGGGGATGTTACAGTAAGTAAAAAAAAGTCCGATTTTTAACTAAAATCAAGGTTTTTGCTTATTTTTAGATAAAAATAAATAAGCTATTCTGAGCTAATTTACACCTAATCTAGGCATCTAGGCATGCTTTTGTCATAATTTTCTATACAAAATTTTTCCATAAAGAAAATTGAGAGGGTAGAGGCCGGCTGAAGGGGGGTAGGTCAGAGCCAGAGGGGGTCAACCTCACCTTCAGCCCCATTCCCCCATGTCTAGTTGTAGGTACGTAGTGGTAGCTAGTGACAAGACGGTAAAAAAGACAGTAACAAAGTAGCAACTGTCGAATTATCAGAAAGATACTGCAGTTTATCAGAAAATTCTATTTGCTTTGTAAACTAATGTATCTTGAAATGTGACCAAAAAACGTAGAACTGGCGCCAAGTGAACAGTGCAGTATGTGCCAGGGATATAGTGCAATATGTGTGCAAAAAATCACTGAACTCGGTGCAAAATTGACAAAGATACAGTATGCTCTTTACAAGGCAATTTTATATTGGGCAAATTTTTGACCTGACAACTTTCAAGGCCCAAAAACTCAATTAGACGCCCATTTTTTTTCTCGATTTTTTTTGTGCTATCAAAAGCGAATAAATAGCGCTACATTTTTATGAAATAAAATAGCGGTAGTCGCACTTTTAGGGGGGTCAAATTTAGCCCAGAAGGGGTTCGAAAAAAAATTTTTCTCTCGAATTCAGTCGTGTGGGGTATCGTTTGAAAGAGAACGCTCATGTGATTGTAAATATGCAATCCGCAAGTTTCTACGTTCACTAGTTCCAGAGTTATAAACCGAGATCTGAAGTTGGGCCGAAAAATTGAGTCTCACAAAAACGACCGGGAAGGTGATAAAACATCTTTTTAGGTTAAATTATACCAAAATACAAAATTTTAGCCAAATCGGAGAGATGAAGTTAAGATTTGTCCGGGAAGGGTCGACCCTTAGAAAAACCGGCTCTTAATATGCAAATTAAGGCAAATTCACGTACATGTATACAATTTTTAGTAAATTCTTTGGAAGCAGCCAGCATTTTATCTAGCAACCTGCATAATACTTCTTTTGCACTGAGCCTAACAGCGACTGCTTAAGAAATCCTTCCTTAGGAGCAGACATGGGCTAGCATTTCGGCTGAGGGGGGGGGTAGAATTTTCAATTCCTGAGGGGGGGCTGCGGGGGGGGGAGGAGCTCCTGAGGGGGGCTGAGGGGATGGTAAGCCAAAAAGTCCGATTTTTTGCTAAAATCAAGGTTTTTTGGCTTGTTTTTCATTAAAATAAGCTAAAATAAGCTATTCTGAGCTCATTTACACCTAATCCAGGCATATTTTTATCATAATTTTCTATATAAACTTCTTCCAAAAAAATTCCTGAGGGGGGTAGCGGCCGGCTGAGGGGGGTAGGTCAGAGCCTGAGGGGGGGTCAACCCCCCCTCAGCCCCCCCTTTGCCCATGTCTGCTTAGGAGTCACCTAGAAGTGCCTCTAAAGAAAATTTTCGGTGAAATTATGCACTTACATAGATACAGGCAGTGTTTAGACCTGTACTAACGTTTTCGAACAGGTTTCTTAATTGACGAGGTGCAAAAGTGTAAAATTTGTTGTAACTACCTTTACTAGCACGCTAGAACCGTTTAAGACGATTTTTAAAGTTTAACAAAAGCAGAAATTTTTGGCCTTCAATAAATGTTTTTAACAACAAACGTGGAAATTGCAAGTTGCAGGCAGTAGACGCAGTGATGGAGGGTCAGGTGCGCAGTGGGGTGTGCGTTGTGCGGCCTCCAGGCCACCATGCAGAGTGGGACCAGCCCTATGGCTTCTGTCTCTACAATAACGTGGCGGTGGCTGCCGAGTACGCCAGACGTCGTCATGCAGTTAATCGAGTTCTTATTCTTGATTGGGATGTGCACCATGGGAATGGAACCCAGCACCACTTTTATGAGGTTCGTCTAATTGGCAAAACTCTGTCAGCCAGTATAGGGATTTCTTCTTACCAGAGCGCAATGAATTTAGGACCCCAACGTGCTGTACATATCACTGCACCGCTTTGAGCACGGAATGTTCTTTCCTGTCACTCGCGACAATGCAGGGGGTCATACAAAGACGGGAGCTGGAGATGGAAACGGGTTCAACGTCAACCTGCCCTGGTCTGGGGCCTCTATGACCAATTCCGAGTATGTGGATGCCTTGTTCAGGGTGAGTCACTAACACAAACAAGGCTTCTTGGGTGTACGAGGGTCTGTCAGCAGACATGGACATGGACATTTCGGATGAGGGGTGGTAAATTTTCAAATCCTGAAGGGGTAGCGGCGGCTGAGGGGTGGTTTGAGGGGATTGTAAGCCGAAAAGTCCGTTTTTTTACTAAAATCAAGTTTTTAGGCGTACTTTTCGCTATTCTGAGCTCATTTACACCTAATCTAGGTATGCTTTTATCAAAATTTTCTATACAAAAATCTTCCAAAGAATTCCTGAGGGGGTAGCGGCCGGCTGAGGGTGGTAGGTTAGAGCCTGAGGGGGCCAACCACCCTCAGCCCCCCTTCCCGGATTATTTTGACCCACTCCATACGATTTTTCTGGGACGCAATTTTTGGGCCAAATTTTTGCAATTTCAGTCACGAAAATTGCCAAAATTCCCGCTAAAACATCTAATCGTCTCTGTATCCGGGCGCATAGTAGCACTTTTTAGCCGAATACCGTTTTTGCGATTTTTGTACTCTAACCCGCCTCCGAATTTCGGTTACATGTTTGACCGTAGAATATTGTATTGTCTGTGGTCAGAAATTTTGATTGACTCCGACTCGGAAATTTTACCCTCAGAGTGCCGTTTGAATCACTGTTACATGTCATCCGCCCACGGCGGATGTGGGTTGGGGGAGGGGGTCTGGCGCCGGCCGTGGCTCTGAACCGAACTTCTAGGGAGGAGGTTGGGCACTAAAAACGCTCAAAAATCGCAAGTTTTCGTCTAAAAATCGTCAAAAATCGCTAATTTGGCTCAAATACAGTTAAAATTGTGTGTTTTACAGGCGATTTTGGCAATTTTTGTGTCTGACATTCTAAAAATCGCAGAAATTTGGGGAGGGGGTTCCGATCGGTGGGTCTGGCCTAAGTCGGGTGGGGGCCCCCTGTTACTTGTATGGTTTGAATGCGTTTTTCGAAATTTTCTCCCCTGGCTGGTTGGTGCGTGAGCGAATGTTCTCTGCAAAAGGCCGCTCCAACCCAGCTTCCCCTCTACTTTCAGATAGTTCTACCGGTCTGTTACGAGTTCAGTCCGGACCTGGTGCTGGTCTCAGCCGGGTTCGACGCAGCGCTCGGCGACCCGTTGGGCGGCTACCAACTGACACCCGAGTTCTTCTCGCTCACCACTCATCTGCTGCGTGCTCTGGCCAACGGTCGTCTGATTCTGGCTCTGGAGGGCGGCTACAACTTACAACAGATTAGCAATTGCATGAGTGTCTGCGTTAGAACTTTGTTGGGCGGACGGCCCGACCCGCTCACCTTGAACCGACGCCTCTTGACCGGTGCTGTCGACCAGATCAGACAGGTGGCTGAGGTGCAGAGTCAGTATTGGACTTGTCTCAACGGATACCAGAAGAGACTGGCCGAGCGGCCCAAGCAGGAAGAGAAGCCATTGGAAGAAGAACTTGATCGATTGACATTGGGAGAGGAAGGTAGGTTGCTTGCTCTAAACGGCACAAACGATTTTTCCGTTCAGCTCACTGGAACGGAAAATTTTGAACAACCACTGCAAGCCAACAAGCTGACATTTTTCCTGCAATTTTGTCAGTCACTATAGTTTCTACAAAAGAAGCTCTAGACCAATTTACAGAACAAACGGACAAGAATTGAGCTCACAGAAGCGTTTCAAATTTTTCCATTCGGGTGAGCTGAACGGAAAAATTGTTTGTTTCTACCGGTACAGTTCTGAATTCCATACATGTACAGGGGCCGTCTAGATTTACAACCCAACAGACCTTTTGCTGTAGCAACTGTGTTTCTCAACTGATTTGAATGAAGGATAAATAATTTCTAGAAAGAGTGCTTAATTTTTATTAAGATACTCTGCTTGGTTCCTGAGATATTTGCCCTCAAAGTCGAAACAGAGTTTTTGGCAGTGGCACGTCCGTGGTGCATTGGGTAGCATCTTGCCTACCATGCTCACGGCGCGTGACACATAGTGGTTCGAGCCCGTCTCAGCCCAAGTGATTACCTCGCATGTTGCCCTATTGGGTTATTGCTGGCTTGATCTGGTGTACATGTGCGTTGTATAAAGTTATTTATTTATAAAAGCGGTTTTTCTTATTCCGTTGCACTTCACAATATAACAGATTCCTACTGCTGAGGGCTAACGAGACTTTTCTGGAGAAGCAACCGAGTGTTTATGTCACCAGTAAAGCCTCCTCAGCAGAAGTAATCTGTTTTATAATCAACTGCAACGTAATTTCTCTTATTCACTGCCAAAATCAGAGTTTTGAATTTGATGGCAAATATCTCACAGGAACTGAACAAAGCAGAACTATAGGATCATAATAAAAATTAAAACAACCTTTCAAGAAGACATTTATCTTTCGTCTAAAAAAGTTTAATTATAATCGGTTGAGATTTGCGGTTTCTACAGCAAAAAATCTACTGGGTTGGGTTTTTTGACGAACTCTGTAGTACCAGAGCAACCGAAGGTTGGGTACCCCTACCGTGGGTTAGGTACCGATACGATTTGGTGTTATCTAATTAACTGACTGTATTGGAGCTTCAGCTTCGGCTTCCGCTTGTCTTTCTGAGCCGACAACGGTCTCCGAAGAGAAGAAAGATGCCAACCACAACAGAATCTCGGACATTAGAGAATTGCTGGGATTACCGGAAGGTCGATTTGTCGGTTTAGTGTCCAACTGTGGATTTGTCGATTGTTTAGGCTGCGGCACGAACGCAGCTCAACTGCACGCAGTGGTGCCACTGCCTTTTTGTGCCCACTTGACTCAAATCGAGGCTGTGCCTGAATCAGGTATTAACACGCAGACACCGTGTAAAGTCTGCGCTAACGTCGGTGAGAACTGGATCTGTCTCTCTTGTTATGAGGTACTATATTTTTTACCTCTCCCTCTGATTTATAGACCGTTTGACAATGACACCCTTTCACATCTGGCACTTACAGCCGTTTATGGTAGCGGCACCATATGGTATGAAGTTTGAATGAAGTGATGCCATTGGTACCGGTACAGGTACCAATTCGAAGGTAGGGGTACCATATGGTACCACCAGAGTCCCCGAACGTGGGGCATCATTATGGTACCGGTACCATAAACGGTTTTAAGTACCTGACTGTTTCGTGATATCGTTCATTAGGGTGATGGGATTACTACACGGTAATGTGGGCTCAAACACAACTACAACTGGCTGTATTTACAGGCAACTTAAGCAATTTTCGTGCTTGTAATTTTGAAAATGCATGAAAAGTGCTCAAAAATTGTCCCAGAAAAGTCGGATTGCCGTCTGATGGTCTGGCTATAATAGTCAGTACCCCTCTGTTTTGGCTCCTTCTGTTAAGGCAGATTGGTGTCTTCTTTGATTGACTTCTGCCAGTCCACTGGCACTCTATAAGGCTGCTCTACCTCGCCAATTAGACTTTTGCGGACTAGCAGTCGATTGCGCAAAAATCTAATTGGCGAGCTAGAGCGGCGTGCTAAGGTGCCAGTGATACCGTACTGGCGGCAGAAGTAAAAATAAATCGGTGGTTAGATTGTATTGAGAATGAGAAAGGTTGACGTTCAGTAAGTGCAGTGGTTTCAGGTCTACTGTAGTCGCTATGTAAATATGCACGGTTGTGTGCACTCGGTAGAGTCCGATCACGTGATGGCTCTGAGTCTGGCAGATCTGTCTGTCTGGTGTCACAGGTGCGACGCCTACGTACACCACCAATCAGTGTTGCCGGCCAAGAACGCCGCCCATCTCAATAAGTTCGGGGTGCGCTTGCCCCAGTGATCATTGGTTGCTTGTCCAGAAGCCAGTCGAGCTGTCTGATTGGCTGCTTTCAACTTCGACTGCACAGTAATGACACCGAATTTATTTACTGAAGATTTAACGAATTTTTGGGCCTAGTGCTAGGGCATTCTGAGGTTAAATTTAGTAGCTGGTAACACTCAACTTCTTTCTATGTTCAATAGGTCCATGCGGCACGCCACTGATTCACCTCTAATTTGGCATGCTTTTATACATATTTGTTTCTTTTTATGGGCCCTGGCATACAATTTATTCTAGGTGTCGGTACCGTGCGTTAAAGTTGCTGTTTGTAAAGTGCATTCTGCTAATTGTTGCATTTTGTTGCCCAAGTCTGTATTTACAGTGCTTCTGACTTTTCTATTGTCTGCTTTTCAGTAGTAAAACCTGTTGTAGCATTTACCAACGTAGACTGTGTTTAGAAGTACATTGAATGCAACCGGTTGTTATAACAGTATAAAAGCATTGATAACCGCTTTTGCTTATTTCAACTGTTTCTTTGTCACAGCCTTGCTATCATTTTGCCCGAGGAGCCGTTTGGTAGTCACATCAATGCCGAGGCGTTTGACAGAGACAATACGTTCAATCTAGCTCGTTCTATTGTTAAAATTCGTCAGCTGATGTGAGCTTATATTTAACGGTTTCTACTGAAAATTTCGTCCTAAAATTGTTGAAGTAGTTGGACCGGCCTGAACGGGATAGTTCGAAGCTTGACGCAATCCTTCCGTTTGTCATTGCTTTGCTGTGCCACCCGTTCTTGAGCAAAATTTGCATACAACCAGAATAATGCATGTTTGACCGTAACTGGGCCTTGGATTAAAACGTGCAGCTGAGTTTTGGTGGTCAGTGTCTTTTGTCATCTTGCCTTCGTTGGTTGGTTGGTCCTGTACAAAGCTGCGTATTAGAGGTACGTTGTTGTTGAAGCTGGCGTATCTAGGATTTTCCAAAGGGGTAGGAAATTTTGAAGGTGCCTTGTTGGGCCGCTGTGCAGCCGGGGACCGGGCGAGATAATTTTGAAAGTAAATTTGCGTTGAGAGATTTAAAAAGGTTTTCTGAGCGTGCGCTTTAGCAGCACATAATGTATTCTTTTGCTTATTTACCCTCTCCCTTGGACACGCCTTTTCACACTAGAAACGAACGGTTCGCATTTATTGTTCGATTCGAATTGAGCGCTATTTGGTCTGCGGCTTGATGTCACTATACTACGGTGCGTCTTCAAAGCAGAAGAGCGGTCGTTTTCGTTGGTTTGTTCTGTCTGTGTAGTAGCGAGTAGAGAAGTTGTTGAGCACAGTGTATATAACTAAAATGGCCTCTGAAAGTGAACAGTACGGCATTCATTTTGCGGTGCAGAAACTTATGGAATTCTTTGAGTCAGTTTTTTTATCTTGGTGGCTGTGTTTGTTTTTAGAATTTTTAGAGTTAGAGTGAGTAGAAGAAATAGAATGAATGTTAGGTGGATTTCAGGTTAGCCGACAACAACGAGAGAGCGCAAGAGTGGTCGCAGTTGTTGGTTGAGAGTTTGGCCAGTCCCCGCGCTACTCAGTTCCAGGTACGGTTTTTGGTACCCAGCCAGACATGTAACAGGGGGTCTCCTCCCCCACCCAAATTACGTAGGCCAGACCCCCCCGCCCCATCGATGATAACCCGAGACTCTTTTCCGACCCCCTCCGATTTTTCTCACAAGTAACCTTTTAAATAAATTTTTGCAATTTTTAGAATTACAGGCACTAAAATTGCCAAAGGTGTATAAAACAGCACTTTTCAGCTGTATTTGAGCCCAAATTAGCGATTTTTGACGATTTTTAGGTAAAATTTGATGTTTTGCGATTTTTGAGCGTTATTTAGTACTTACCCCTCCCCTAGAATGAGACTCAGACCCCCGGCCGGCGGCAGTCCCCAAATCCTCCCCATCGACCTGTTACATGTATGTACTTTCAACTTTATCAACACGACGATAAGGTTGTTAAAAAACAAACACAGTCCAACCAATCACTTGGCCGGACAGAAGGAGGTAGGCAGGGCCGATTGACCGGCTACTCACCCACCATAAGCATGTCTAAGATAAACCAGTTACATAACGGCTCCGTAAATAATTAATGTACCTAGGTATCGAGCTTTGTTTTATTATTCAGTACACGACGGGTCTGGGCTAGGGAGGAAAACAGACATTTTTAGCATGTTGATCGATTTTTTAAGTTTATAGTTCATGCATGTAAATAAGTAGTGACACCCAGGCACTTTACGCCATATTAGCAGAGGTGCCATGCCATATATGGTACCATCTCACTTCCACTTTCAGAGCGGCGCGTCCAACCTGCTCACCAAGCTGAAAAGAGGATCGGCGCACCCTTCAAAGCTAGAAGCTTGTTTCGAAGAGATCAGAAATTGCAAGTCGGTGGTCTGTGCTGTTAGGTAAAGTCGACTTGTACAGGATTTCAGTCCACAGATGGCTCGTAGAATGCTGGGCCTGGTCTCTGAGCTCAACGACAACCCGGAGGTGCAGCAGACTCTCTGTCAACCGTCGGATCCGCCCTCCTCGGCCGCAAGTGCCTCCAGCACAGGCAGTTTCGATTATCAGACTCCGCCCGCTACTGGGTAATTTTTGTTTCTCTTACGTCCCAACAACATCTACCGGACGGTTAGGGGTCAACCCCTTGCTACCCCTTCCCCACGAGACAGTTTAGGGAAGCGCCCCGTACACAAGTACTGACAAAGTTGTTTGTTAGGGTCATAAATTAATGAAACCCCTTTGCGACAAATCTGCGTTTTCAGAAGCATTTCTGTCATGATACGCTTGTTCTTAGCTCAGGACTAGTTAGAATTTTGGACCAACCAAGTTGAAAAGCCCTTGGCCGGATCCCCACCTGATAGGCAGCAGCCCCTACCCCACCAGGACCCGTACATAAGTAAGAGTGGTTCTAATTTGCAGTAGTAGGGATGAGGCGTCGGGCGGAGAGGCAGCAGCTAGCGGAGCAGTGACTTTGTCCAACATGATAGGGCGTCTGAACCTTGACTCCGGTTTCGTCACGCATCGCACCGCCACCTCGTCGCCTTCTGTCCGGTCGGCCGAGCGGCCCGCCTCTGCTCTCAACTTCGTAAGGCCTTCTGCTCATTGCCAAAGCTAAGATTACTTTGAGTGGCCATATTTAGCTGACCAATCTGGACGCGGCCAGACTCAGCAGCGACTTCAAAGTTTCTGTGTCGATGGTGCAACAGGCACACTGGAAGAGAGAGCGCTTTGACCGATGTACGTTTGGTTTGGGCTATCGTTTAAATTGAATGCAACGTGCGTTGCTTGCAGTGAAGGAAAAGTTCCCCGATGTCCATTCGACCGATGTGGGCCCGTTTCCGCCGTTCGACTTTCTTGAGGATGATCCGGTAGGCTTCTATTTGTCTGCTCTAAGCCTATTTCCTCCATAAGTTTCTTTCGTGCTTGTTCACGATTTTAAGAGCCAGTTTAAATTAATGGCGACCTTTGAGCGGCCAAAGTTTGGGCGAGGTTATCCGATTTCGCTCAAATTTTGCATGCACACATGCATACTTCGAACACACTGTGATCTGGAGGAAAGCGAGGATTCTAAAAATGCCATTTCCATTTCGCTACGACCAAAAACGAAAAAGTTATTAACGAAAAACGAAAATTATTAGTTTTCGTAATTCTGGAACCGGGGCCTCCCGGAAGCTGAAAATTTCAGGTAATGTCTGCATGCAAAATCTGAGCGAAAATAAGAACCTCGCACTAACTTTGGCCGGTCACCTGAAGTTTTTCTTCGAACTTTGGCCGGTCGCCATTAATCTAAACCGACTCTTAAAACTGAAATTACACGAGTACCTAATCAACTTCGTTTTGTGTAATCAGTGTTAATTAATTTTCAGTACGATGACACGGTCGATAAGCTGGACTTGAAAGACCAAGAGTATCTGATAATTGAAGACCTGCTGAATTGTTTTTTTGTGAGTTCAGTTTATGCTGCTTTGACCTAATTGTGGAATCTCCATATGGTCATACATGTAACAGGGGGGTCAGGGGGGGTCGGCCCCCCCCACCCGACTTAGGCCAATCCCCCCGGATGGGACCCCCCGAGACGATTTCACCGACCCCCCCTCCGATTTTTCTGGCAAGCAAATATTCGAGCAATTTTTTACAATTTCACACACAAAAATTGCCAAAATCGCCTGCAAAACAGCACTTTATAGCTGTATTTCAGCCCAAATTAGCGATTTTTAGCCCAAAAATTGCGATTTTTTTCGATTTTTGAGCGTTTTTTTAGTGCCCACCCCCCTCCCCCAAAATTTTGGCTCAGACCCCCCTCGGCCGGCGCCAGACCCCCCCAACCCCCCTCCCCCATCGGCGGATGATCCTGCGCATGTATGCCGTGATGCTCCATTTGCGGAGGTTCCACTGTATATGTAGCAGGGGGTCTGGGGGGGGTCTCCCCACCCGACTTAGCCAGACCCCCCCCCCCGACGGGGACACCCCCCCCCCCCCGAGTCGATTTCAACGACCCCCCCCCCCCCCCCCCCGAGACGATTTCACCGCCCCCCCCTCCGATTTTTCTGGCAACTAAAAATTAGAGCAAATTTTTTCAAATTTTTAAACTTTAACACACAAAATTGCCAAAATCGCCTGCAAAAACAGCACTTTATAGCTGTATTTCAGCCCAAATTAGCGATTTTTGGCGATTTTTAGCCCAAAAATTGCGATTTTTTTTTGATTTTTTGAGCGTTTTTTAGTGCCCACCCCCTCCCCCAAAATTTTGGCTCAGACCCCCCCCCCGGCCGGCGCCAGACCCCCCCCAACCCCCCCTCCCCCCCTCCCCCCATCGGCGGATGACCTGTTACATGTATGTTCCACTGTATGCGCATGCGTGTTCTGGTATGTGGCAGACATGGGCAAGACGGGCTGAGGGGTGGTTGGGCACTAAAAATCGTCAAAAATCGCTAATTTGGGCTCATTGTGTTTGAAATTGCAAAAAAATCGCAGATTTGCTCAAAAAATTAGTTCAGTCTAAGTCGGGTGGGGGGCATGTTGCAGGTAAGTAAGGAGAAGAGAGCTGCAGCCATTTAGGGCAACCACGCCGAGAACATCCGAGCGGTTCGCAGCGACGGTGCTGACAGCGAGATAAAGTTCAGCTTCAATCTGAGCATCGACTCGACACTCCGCCAACAGGCCAAACAGATGCTGCCTCTCGCCTCCCACTACGACGTCGTCGCTCGCTTCAGACTCAGTCAGTCGCTCTATCTGTTGCTTTGATTGATTGCTTTCTATTATTATTATTATCATCCTAATACAGCCAGGCATTTAACGCCGTTTATGGTACCAACACCATATAAGTAGTGGTACCATGGTACCACCACAGGGCCCGAAGGTGGGGCTACCATATAATGGTACCGGCACCTTATATGGTGTCGGTACCATAAACGGCGTTAAGTGCCTAATATATGGTGACGGTACCATATGGTGCCACTAGCCTAGGTAACGGTACCATATGGTGCCACTAGCCTAGGTAACGGTACCACTAGCCTAGGTAACGGTACCACTAGCCTAGGTAACGGTACCATATGGTGCCACTAGACTAGGTAACGGTACCAGATGGTGCCACTAGCCTAGGTAACGGTACCATATGGTGCCACTAGCCTAGGTAACGGTACCATGTGGTGCCACTAGACAAGGAAACCGATCCATGTGGTGCCACTAGCCTAGGTAACGGTACCATGTGGTGCCACTAGCCTAGGTAACGGTACCATATGGTGCCACTAGCCTAGGTAACGGTACCATATGGTGCCACTAGCCTAGGTAACGGTACCATGTGGTGCCACTAGCCTAGGTAACGGTGCCATGTGGTGCCACTAGCCTAGGTAACGGTACCATGTGGTGCCACTAGCCTAGGTAACGGTACCATATGGTGCCACTAGCCTAGGTAACGGTACCATATGGTGCCACTAGCCTAGGTAACGGTACCATGTGGTGCCACTAGCCTAGGTAACGGTGCCATGTGGTGCCACTAGCCTAGGTAACGGTACCATGGGTGCCACTAGCCTAGGTAACGGTACCATATGGTGCCACTAGCCTAGGTAACGGTACCATATTGTTCCACTAGCCAAGGTAACGGTACAATATGGTGACACTAGCCTAGGTAACGGTACCATGTGGTGCCACTAGCCTAGGTAACGGTACCATGTGGTGCCACTAGCCTAGGTAACGGTACCATGTGGTGCCACTAGCCTAGGTAACGGTGCCATGTGGTGCCACTAGCCTAGGTAACGCTGCCATGTGGTGCCACTAGCCTAGGTAACGGTACCATTTGGTGCCACTAGCCTAGGTAACGGTACCATGTGGTGCCACTAGCCTAGGTAACGGTGCCATGTGGTGCCACTAGCCTAGGTAACGGTGCCATGTGGTGCCACTAGCCTAGGAAACGGTGCCATGTGGTGCCACTAGCCTAGGTAACGGTACCATCTGGTGCCACTAGCCTAGGTAACGGTACCATATGGTGCCACTAGCCTAGGTAACGGTACCATATGGTGCCACTAGCCTAGGTAACGGTACCATATGGTGCCACTAGCCTAGGCAACGGTACCATATGGTGCCACTAGCCTAGGTAACGGTACCATGTGGTGCCACTAGCCTAGGTAACGGTGCCATGTGGTGCCACTAGCCTAGGTAACGGTACCATGTGGTGCCACTAGCCTAGGTAACGGTACCATGTGGTGCCACTAGCCTAGGTAACGGTACCATGTGGTGCCACTAGCCTAGGTAACGGTACCATGTGGTGCCACTAGCCTAGGTAACGGTACCATATGGTGCCACTAGCCTAGGTAACGGTGCCATGTGGTGCTGTACGATAAAGGGCGTTAGTGCCTGACTGTAATATATAAATTAAGAGTACGACAGTCCGGTGTACGGTCGAGTGGGTCAGGCACTGAGCAGCGGTCTCGGGGAGTTGCTGACCGAGTATCGGAAGTCGATTCTGTTGCTGGAACAAGAGTGGTTGAAAGACGAACTGACGTTGCAGTCGCTCTTTTACCAGATTCAGCCCTCAGTCAAACTGCTTTCCTTGCTCTCTGAAATCTGCACGCAAATACTGGAGGTATCTAACTGATTTTTTTATGAACGCTGCTTTCTCCCTTTGTGTACGAGCCGCTGGTAATTCAGTCCAACACTCAGTAAGGTTGACACTCGTATACTGTATTTTCCGCTACAACTGTACTGTATTCTTATTCCCATCGCTAGCCCTAGCCATTTTTTCCGTGTTATCGTTCTCGTCCTAGAACTAATTCGATCCGATCTGTCGGGGGGCCTTGCAGCCTATCTATTGGGTCCATTTCGCAACCCCGAATAAGTCGGACGTTTGCCCTTCTTTCGCTGCCCAGCCACCACAGTTGTTAAAAAATTTTTGAAGGCTAAAAAATTTTGCTTTTTTAAAAATTTGAAAAAATTTTTTTTGAAAATCGTCTATAGGGGTCCAGCATACGAGTACTGGTACTTACAACAAATTTTCCGCTTTTGCACTTCAAGTCAGTTAAGAAACCTTTTCGAAAACGTTAATACAGGTGTAAACTGCATAATTTCAACGAAAATTATCTTCAGAATAACTTTTTTGGGTGAATCCTAAGGAAGGATTTCTTAAGCAGTCGCTGTTAGGCTCAGTGCAAAAGAAGTATTATGCAGGTTGCTAGATAAAATGTTGGCTGTTTCCAAAGAATTTACTAAAAATTGCATGTTTGTTTGTACATGAATTTTCCAACTTTTCGCCTTAATTTGCATATTGATTTATTAAATTTTTTGAGCCTTCAAAAAACCTTTTATTAAATAGGTTTTTTTTAAATGTGACCCTAACAACTGTGCCAGCCACAACCTAGCCATGCTGTTGGGTGCTAGTCAGTAAGAGAGTGCCTGGCATGTTGACGCCATGGTCACGTCAGCTCCGGACGGGCGCCGGTGCCACGGTATGAAGAGGACTCCTGTGATAGTTGATCTCTCAGACAGCTCCTGACTAAGTCGATCTTCTCCTACAACGCGGCATGCTTTGTGAAGCGGCAGCTCCAGTCGGTTCCCATTTACCTTCTTTCTGTCACCAGCTTTCGGTGGCCTGGGTTGGGCTTTGCGCCGACCACTAACCCTTTGCGGCAAGAAACTTGCCCCGCCGAGTGAATGAGCGCGCGACCAGTACACTGCATAGGTTAATAGAAAAAAGTGTAACCGTTCAGGCAGACCTGTTGGGCGGCGGTCTGCTGACCTTGTTGAACCGGCAGCTGCAGAGTTCTGTGGGCAACAAAGACGCTCGGAATGCCTGCTTCCGTCTGATCACTAAGACAGCGGTGCCCTACTTCTCCATGCTGCAGTTCTGGCTCTACTACGGCAAAATAGACGACCCCTGCTCGGAGGTACACATACAGTATACCGTCCTACTCCTGAATCTATTGTTCTAAGCAGTTTTTGTTTAGTTCATGATTTGGAGGTCGGCAGTCGGTGTAGACACTGGAAATGCGGACGGATTTGACGAAAAGGACACGTAAATCGGTTTTTATTTTCAGTGCTTTCAGTGTTGACGAGCCGGTTTTGTTGTAATTTTTTGTCCTTCCGGACTAGGAGTAGCCAACTGCTGTAGAGCAGGAAGAGTCACAAAGGTCCGGCAGCCTCCTTAACAACAACCCTCCCTTTTTGCTGTCGGTGTGTGCAAGACAGCTAATGTTTGGTCCCCATTAGAGTTGTAAAAAAAATTTTTTTTTAAAGCCAAAAAAAAGCTTTTTTTATGAAAATTTTTCATTTCGAAATTTTTTCCTAGCATGAAATATAGCTTGTAGGAGATGCAAGGATGTGTCAGAAGCAACTTTAAATACAAAAGCTGATAAACAACACTAGTCCCCATTTATCTACTTGTCATTGCTGACTTTCGACGGCCTGGGTTGGGCTTTGTGTCCACTACTTCCCATCGCCTCTACAGGTCTTGAACCTACAAACCTTGGAAGTTTCAGTTGGGAAGGCCGCTACACCTTCATGGAAGAGCTGTGTCCGGACTTTCTGCTGCCGGTCAAGGACGACATTATGAAGTGTGGCAAGTACCTGAACATAGTGAACGTCTGCGGTGAGTGGAAATTGGTAGAATCAGTTTATTTATTGTGTAATTGTTTAAGGTCACAAGGTCAATCTGGCGTCCCGAGTGCGTGGCAAACTGCAGTACTCGCCCGACCCGAAAAGCTACCTCAAAATTATCCACGACGTGTGTCTGCAGGCCAGCGAAGAAATGCTCAAACTGCTTGCCAACGACTATCACCTGACCAGCAGATTTAGGTGCTTTCGCTTCTCCCCATATCTAATTAATAAAAAACAGGGTTCGTGCGGGACCTGGAAAGTCAGGGAGTCATGGAAAAGTCAGGGAATTTAAAAAAGGTCAGGGAATCAGGGAAAAGTCAGGGAATTTGATTTCTGGTCAGGGAAAAATTTGATAGCAGCAGAAACATCTCGCCGTCAAATGGTTCTGTCAGGACTTTACTTACACAACACCCTTTTGAAGATCGGTCTTCTGACTTTAAGGACTACTACTTAAGCCGGAAATTTTCCCTCTGAATACCGTTTAAATGCGTTTTACAAAGCCAATTTTTTGAAATTTTTCTCAGGTTGGTTGCAGTTTCCTGACCCTGGTTGGTCAGGGAATTTGGCTTTGGTCATGGAAAAGTCAGGGAAAGGTCAGGGAATTTTCTTATACAAAAGCCGCACGAACCCTGAAAAATATCGGAGCCCTTGTCCTATTTGGCGCCAATACCTGGTAGTAGAACCCGTGTATTTGCCCCCATCCGTCGGCTAACACTACCAATCCCCGGTCTCTGCCCCCACCCAACATAAGCCACCAATCCGACCGACGTTGGCAAAGGGGCGGGGTTCGATTCCTATCGACCGAGACAACTTGAGGCCCGGGCATACAAAAATTCATATGCTTAAAGTGTCTGGAAACAAATTAAAAGTTGTAGGTCGATAAAGCGCTTCTTCCTAGTGGACCAAGGAGATTGGCTGCTGCAGTTTATGGAGACGGCTGAGGAAGATCTGGACAAGCGGATCGCCGGTAATAAAAATGCAGATAGACTTAGTTGTACGAAATATCCTTGCCTACTCTTTCGGCCTCTCAGGCAGTCAGACCAAAGATAACCTGCCGAGTGAGTCAGACTGCTGTTAGCTTGTGTTCGTGCTTCGTAGCTTCTTACAACTTGTCTTGCTCTTCTTTAAACGAGCTCTCTCTCTCTCTGTCATGCCTGCGGTTGTAGACGTGATGCCGGACCGATTAAATTCCTTGTTCGAGGTGGCAGTTCGAACGAGTGCAGCCGACGCCGACCGTTTCAAAGAGGACGTTCAGTAAGTCACTCTTACTGGCGAAACCATTTTGACCGCCCAAATTGCGATTTTTTGCGAAGCGTTTTAGTACCCAAACCTTGGAATACCTGTTGAAATACGCTTAGTTTTGAATACCAAATTCACCCTTTGCTTTAGTATGAGTTTGTTTGTTTGTTAGGGAACTCAGGAAATTTCGAAAACCCTGATCTGTATTACCCTGATCATTATTTAAATGATGGCAGTACCATAAACGGCGTTGTGTTAAGTGGCTGACAGTGTCTAATTTTCAGAGTGGGTCTGTGCGAGCACAGTCTAACGTCAATTCTGAAAGCCATAATCCAGATCGGAGAGGCCGAGCCAGACGCTTGTGAGAATAGAACTAATTACCCAATTAACTAATAACCTAATCGGTCTGCATTGTTTCAGTGAACCGGGCCCAGTTGCTGCTGCAGCCTGACGCCGAGCTGAGCGGCATCGAGGCGGTGACTCTGGAGTTCACTCCCAAATGGCCCGTCTCTATTGTCTTCCACCGCAAGGCCATGGTCCAGTACCAGTTCCTCTTCCGACGGCTCCTCTCCTGCAAACACGTCGAACGACTGCTGGGCCTGTGCGTCCGGTTCGGTTGATCCAATCGGTTTAATGAGTAGAGCAGCTGCAGGTGTTGGAAGCAGAACAAGAAGGACCAGTCGCTCACCACCAACATTCTGAGACAGGCGATGTTGCTGTTCGTGCAGAACTACATGTACTACTGCTCGGAGGAGGTGATCGACCCCTACTGGACGCAGTTCATGGATCGCGTTAAAACGGTCACATTCTATTTCTACTGACAGCCACTTAACGCCGGTTATCCTACTGGTGTCTACCGTATAGTATGGTAACCCATGGCCTTTGGTGCCGGTACCACATGCTACGAAACCTGACAGTACTCTACTAAGAGAGGAGTATCATTAGTACTACCCTAGGTGGTCTGCGCCCCTCCCGACACCATTTTTCCGACCCCCTCCAGTTTTTCCGGCAAGTAATTTTCTGAGCAAATTTTTGCAATGTCAGACAAAAAATGCCAAATTCGCCTGTAAAACAGCGCTTTTAGCTGTATTTCAGCCCAAATAAGCGATTTTTGAAGATTTTTAGCTGAAATATTGCGATTTTTGAGCGTTTTTAGTGCCCAACTCCCCTCCCAAAATTTGGGCTCAAACCTCCCGGTCGGCGCCAGACCCCCTCCCCCTTCGGCGGATGACCTGTTATGTATGACCGTGTGGGGTTACTCCCTAGCTAAAAATGACAAGTCCACGAGACAGTTTAGGGGACCCCGACCCAAAAATACATGTACTAGTAGTGGCTCCAGTACTAACAAACTAACTCAGAAATCACTAATTTTGTAGCATAAAATTCGCTTGAAACGTCTTAGAAAACCGTATTTGGCGCTTCCGCTGCTGATATTTAAGAGGAATCGGTGCTTTTGGAAGCTTTTTTATCTTTTTGCTTGTTTTTAGCTCTAAAACGGATTTTTAGCCTCATTACTGAGAAAAACGTGCTAAAATAGCATTTCCAACCGTTTTGGAGCTTTTTGAAATTGTGGACCCCTCTGGGCAAAACCTCCTCGACCCCCACCTGACGGAAAACCTCCTCCACGCCGGTCCGGACCTGTTATTATATGATAGGTTCCATTCGTTTTACATAACAGTTTGGTTGGTTGCAGGCTAAGAACGTGGAGCAGGTGCTGGAGTGGCACGGTCAGTTCCTGGACAACTGCACCAAGGACTGCATGCTCACTGATGAATCTCTGGTCGACGCCCTACATTCCGTACTAGATCTCTGCCACAAGTTCGCTGCAGACAGAGTGGTAACTGATTTTCTTCTTAGGGCCGTTCAGAAATGTTGAAACTCAACAATGCAATATTTAGGACCCCCACCCCACCCCCTAAGAAGTTCACCGACTCACCCTACAAAAAAGTTTGTAGTTTCGACTGGCTACCCTCATCCATGATGCAGTTTTAGGCACTGTTTAGACCTGTATTGGCGTTTTCGAACAGGTTCCTTAACTGACTGAGGTGCAAAAGTGGAAAAGTTAGTACCTGTACTAACTAGCACGCCAGACCCAGTTTAGTCGATTTAAAAAAGAATTTTTAAAGCTAATTATACTGGAGCGCTCTTCTCTGCTTTTCGATTATGCAATAGTTCATCATTCTGCTGCAAGAAAGAATATCAAATTTACAGTAACCCAAATACTACAGCTTTTATTGTGTTCCGGTGAGGGGATACATAGTTGCAAAATGCGTGCAGAAAATGAGCATAAAATGACAAAAAGGCATCTGTCTCTTAATATAAGTAATACAAAAGAACACCTTTCTCGTAATATCAACAGCAGGAAGTCCGAATTCGGTTGCCAATAGATAAGGTGGTAGGATCGTTATTGTTTACAGTAAAGAAGGTTGCAGGTGAGTCACAAGAAGTGCCTGCAGAAGTTCCAACGTTTGCTGAACGATCTTGTGGAACGGATCCGTTCGATGGGAGTCACACCGCATCAGAAGGGTTCCAGTTGGCTCAATTTTGTATACAGGTTCGCTCCCTCACCTTATTCCAATGCTATTATTATGACGGTTTCAGACTCCAGTTCAACACCATTCCCGAAAGCACTCTCCAGAAGCTCAAGTGACCAACCACTCTTGCCTGCCTTTAAGTGATCACCCAGTTACTTCTACTCACTCGCCATTAAATTATTTCTAATTTTTGTTCTCTTGCCCTACTGCCTTTAAATTATTTGTAATTCCATGTTCGATTGCGCTACTTGCTGTAGTAATAAACTACTTTGTTTACCTTTTTTGATCGAAACGCAGCCTTATCCAAAAAAACTAGTACGTACGTGGGGTCTCTCTGCCGACCTAACCGCCTATAGCCATTCGGTGATTCCTACCGCGCCCCAGTTCTGGCTGACCCCTATTATGGTAGTGCGCTATACATCGGCCGGAGGGGTGCTAAAGCGAACAGTTAAGCCCCCAGCCCCAGGTATGTGCACTAAGAAACACCTAAAAATTGTCTAGACCGTGTTCAAGTGGTTGGTAGTCGGCATGGAAGTAAATTGGAACCAACGAAGTTTATTTTTGTTGCCACTTTAGAGCGAAGGAACGATTCATTATAGATTCTTCTCCGTAAAGACCAACCAAATAATAAATTAGAGACACCAACTATATCACTCTAGGAGGTTGCGGTAAGAGCATGTTGTAGAAGGCATCGTCTTTCCAGAACGTAGACGGTTTCCAGCCGCACCATCCCTTAATTAATAATGAACATGCACAGACTACTAATGAGATACCAATAAACTCACTTTAGATACAATAGTTTTGATGTCTTCGGCACCGGTATAATGAGGGTCCAGAACCAAAAACATAACATCACCTGTGACGTCATTGAAGTCAACACCCAATATCGTATGCGCCAACACTCCTCCTCCTAAATCAGCTTCACATAATATATTAGCCATACATGGCAGCGCAGCGGCAGCCGGGTCTCAATGCGTAGTTGCCCAGGTTAAGGTGCAAATTTGAACTTTCAGCAAAGCATTTTGTCTAGGAATCGTAATCTTTGGCTAAAATCAAATTTTTGATTAAACAACTGCGTGAAATCTAGTTTTCCAACCTAAATTGTCTCCAAAAATCGAAATTTTCAACGAAAATTTGGGGTTCAGTGCGTAGTTGCCTATGCCAAGGGTGCTTAGTTGCCAAATTGATTTCTATGGCTTAAAAATGCACCAGGAGGCTTCGAATCAGCTTTTGGAAGCATTTAGTAGTGTTTTATTTTCGTCCCCTGAGACTCCCATGCTAACACCTTAGCCTTTTATTGCTTTTGCTAGATAAACAGTATAAGGTTTAGGCTTTTTAGAACACAAAAAGTCGTGGACGCATTTGCTATCGGATTTTTTCTGGCTGCCCAGTTAAAAAATCGCGATTTTGGCAGTTTTTGTCCACGAGGTCCCAACTTTAAAACGTCATAACTCCCTTCAAAGTGGACATGTTTTGATTTAGTATGGCTTATTAAAGAGGTAATTCAATCCTCTATCAGGCGGTGGACACAAAGCAATTCAATTCGACTTTAAACTCAACTTTTTGACGTTTTTTTCGAAATGGTAGCAAAGCAAGATAATGTCAGATTCGAAATCTGCATCTCATTTTACGTTTAATGATTACAGTTTTGTTTCTGAAAGCTGGCAGCAAAAGGTTTGAGTGAACTAACCAATCATAACGGGAGTTCCGTAAGAGTCAAAATGAGCGGCCAACTCGCGTGCACGCGAGGGCATCTCAGCGCCACTGCTGGCAGTGAGTATTCTGGAGCAGATGCCCAGTAGGTGGTCTAGACAGTAGCTCAGTTCCAGAGAGCCCACCCACTGTCTGCTGCCCACAAACTTAGCATCTTTGTCTCCCACGTCTACTAGAGCCTGGAAGAACGGTTTTTCTCTCACTCTATCACTATAAAAGCTGTAGGAGGGGAACCTGCTGAATTTGTGCGTGAGAGGGTACGGGCTGTTCGGTGTAGCCTTGCAAGAGGAACCAGGACCAAACGGTCTGAAAGCTCCGGTACGCACAGCCCCAACCGTTGTCGTTAAAATTCTCCTGCATGTAATGGTGGTATTGGTAGTTTCCGCGCACGAGCGACACTCTTCCATCCACTGAAACACCAACTTCAAACACGTCCGGGGCATACATGTAGTTGGGGGGTTTGGGAGGTCAGCCGTTTGGAGGGCTAATTTTCGAGCAAACCACCAGCCGGATTCTGGGGACTTTTTTCTGAAACCCTGAAACCAGACATGGGCAAAAGGGGCTGAGGGGGGTTGGCCCCCTCAGGCTCTGACCTACCCCCCTCAGCCGGCCGCTACCCCCCTCAGGAATTTTTCGGAAGAATTTTGTATAGAAAGTTATGATAAAAATATGCCTGGACTAGGTGTAAATCAGCTCACAATAGCTTATTTTGGCTTATTTTACTGAAAAATAAGCAAAAAAACCCTTGATTTTAGTCAAAAATCGGACTTTTTGCCTTACCAGCCCCTCAGCCCCCTCAGGAATTGAAAATTCTACCCCCCCCCTCAGCCGAAATGATAGCCCATGTCTGCCTGAAACGCTATTTTGGGTTGAAAAGTACAAAAATTCGGGGCCCAGATATTAACTGGCGACCAAGATAGGGTTTGAAGACTGTTTTCAACCACAAATTATGGGTTCAGAAGTGCTAAAACAGGGTTTCAAAAGCCCTAATTCGGATTTCTGGGGCCCAAAGTAGGGTTCGCCTAATTTGAGTTTCTGAAATCCAAAAGTACGGTTTCAGAGGCCCTAAAGTGGGTTCCGGAACCTGATTAGGGTTTCAAAAAATCTAAATAGGGTTCCAGAAATGCATTTTTGCTCTATTATATCGAATAAAATAAGGTTTTTCCACGTTTTAAAGCAACAGTAGGGTTTTAGAGGGCATTTTTGCAGCTTAGACAGGACTTTTACCCGATTTTTAGTCTTCAAAACCCTGTTTTGAGCTCAAACCCTATTTGGGACCTGAAAACCCAGCTACTACATAAATCCAGGAAGGAATTTGCGGTTGGCGGCTAGTTAGGTGATTGAGTTGAGGTAGAAACGTTTGTTTTAGATGGTTTCGGAGTCTGGGGAGGGCTCATTAAGTTAGGATCCCAGCCAACTGGAAAAACAAGAGGTAAATTCAGTTTTACCTTTAGACGGTTTAACGTGTAAGTGCACGTTTCTCAGGTAAGGACCGCACTGGTCTGCAAATCTGAATTGATTGGCCCTCCTAAACACCGGCTTGGTCATGGGAATGTTGAAGAGAGTGTGCAACTCGCGTCTGCGCTGCTCTGCAACTCACTCAGACAGGTGATCCAGAGGAAATAGGCGGCTGACTCACTCACCTAACTTGGCATCGTCTGTGGTAGACGGGTAAGCCGAGCTCACAAAACACCCAAACTCCACACAATTAAAGAGGTGCATTTCCGGCGCGGCTATCTTGACAGAGTTTGCCTTAAAATATATAAAATTGCTATTCTTGTCTGTCAATAGGCTGTAAATTGGTGAGCAACCAAAGTCTCAAAGTTCGGCGATTTTTGGGGTGCGCCGACAGTTTTTAATGCAAGTGAACGTAGTTAAAAGGAGAAAAAGTCAGGCCTATCTTATATTACGTAGGCAAGTAGAAGCTTACAAAAAACACGTCGACTTATGAGAATAATTCGGATTCACACAACTGTGCGTAAAAGTAAGCTTACCGAAAAAGTGGAATGTCTGAGCAAGCAGTGCTGGGCCAGATCCAACTGCTTCAATAAGGCATTCCTCAGCAGCAAGCCCACCTCTGATAAGGTTTTAGTTTGACTGCAGACAACCACTCCTCTCAGATGCAATGGCACCTGCACGTATTTAAACAGTCCTAAATAGGCCTACAAATTACCACCTCTACAACAATACAGAATACACGTAACAGGTCATCCTCCGAAGGGGAGGGGGTTGGGCACTAGAAACGCACTAAAATCGCAATTTTCGGCTAAAAACCGTAAAAAATCACTAATTTGGGCTGAAATACAGCTTGAAATATTGTTTTACAGGCCAACTTTAGTGTATGAAATTCTAAAAATGCAAAAATTTGCTGAAAAACTAACTTCCTAAAAAAATCATTTCGGGAAAGTCTGGGCAGACCACCCGGACCCCCTTGTTACATGCATGACTAAACCTACTTCGCTCCATTTGAACCAGAGGAGCGCAGGTAAGCAGAGAATTAGAGTGGTCAGATGAGGTAAGCTTGCGTAGAACTGAGAAATTGAGTCGATGCTAAAGCGTCTTAACCTTTCACCAGTAAGACAAGAGAGAACTACCGAGTCGAAGCTCAGTTCCTTTCGTTTCAGTTCTACTTCATTGGTCTCTCTATCAACTGTGGCTTTCCACAAATCGAAGCAGGAGTCCAAAAGACTCAGTCGACCCAGCACCGCCGCCCCGTCCGGTTCGTCGGCCGGTCGCACCAAGGTCTGCTGGTCTTCAGTGCAGAAGATCACGTTCTTCTCGCACAATTGCGTGCCTATGGCGCCGATTGCTTTCTCGATCAACTGACGTGTTGAAGCTGTTAAGAAAAGTCTTATCGATTATTTACTTATTTCACCCAGTAAAACTCACTCTCCGTCCTGTCCTCGTCCAATTCTAGCAAGAGAGAGTCCTCATAAGCCACCAGCAGAGTGATTGTGTTTGAAAGGAGGGTGGACCTAGGCAGCAGAGTGACCAGTGCGTCGAGACGGTCGCCGCTGCTCTCCATAACACTAATCTGCGCGTCGCTACTGCACACAAACACTGGCTGATCGTCGGCGATGTTGTCGAGAATTTTGAGAACGGTCCGGTAATCCTCGGAGGCCGACGGGGCACTCAGAAGCCCGACCAGCTCTAGGCCTAAGTCAATTTTACGCCAGAATACTTTTTAAATGCGTTTTGAAGGCTAATTTGCAAAAATTTTTTGCCCTGGCCCAACCAGACATCCCCCTTTGCAAAAACCTGGGTACGTTACTGTTTTTTAAGGGTAGTGAGTGACCTAACTGACACACACGCGCAATCCTGTTGCTGATTGAGTGAGAGGGCTACAAATTTACCAGAGGGGACAGCGGCAATCAAGTCGTCGACCACGGTAGCTGAGAGGGAGTCGAGTTGAGGGTGTATACAAGAACAGCAGAGCACGTCCAACACAGTGTCAGAGCGGTTCCAGCCGAACAGCAGACCGCACAGACTCGTCTCTCCGTCTTCCTCATTCCCCTGCCACAGCTGCCGCAGACCACCGATTTTCTGAACTCACTCTATTATTTATTTCTTCTTTCCTCTTTCTGTCCTTCATTCATATTCACTACACCAGCCAAACTAACTCACAGTTAAGATGTCGTCCGCGATACGAATTTCCATAATCGCCGAAGAATCCATCATCAGGAGAACAAGTAGGATTGCGTTTGCTCAAACGGATGGATATGGAACCAAACCTTCCGCAAGAGCACAAATCACCTATCAAGAGACTTCCTTCACCAAATCACCACTTTCATATCACAGATCAAACAAAACAGAAACAGTTTAGTTAGTTCATGGACCACGGTATACACATGGACACGAAGTTGAAACCGCCTTCATTTACCCATCTGTACCGCAGTTGCGCGCGAGTTTACCCATCAGCTGAAACATTAAACGCTCCCACGACGCTCCCCGCCAGAAGAAATTAAAAAAAAGAAGAAAAGAAGAACAAGTTAGGTAGCTTGTTTGTTTATTTGACTTATGGAATCTTTTGTAGAACCAAATTCCGGTGCAACAACGATTTTCTAACGTAATTGAGTTAGTTTTTAACAATTTGTTCACGATTTTTTCGTACCTTTTTTGTCATCCTCCCAGTACCAGTAGATGAGTTTTACGGGAACGAATTACGGGTCTATGCACGTTCGTATAGGTTATTTGATCAGCAGAAAGCGATTAAGGTACTCCGTAAACCTGTAAAATGCTTTCTTTTTTAGCTATTCGCCTATATAAAAGGGATTTTTCGAAAGTTCGAAAAAACAAGGAATCCTTTTTTAATAGTAGGTAGTAGGTGGATAGGAATACATGGGC